>VWZE01017701.1:39642-51342 GCA_013396675.1 Eubucco bourcierii
ACCTGGCGTCCGAAATTGGCGAGGTCCGACCGAAGTACCCGCGGGTCCTGCACTGGGGCCGTGCGTGGAGGAGCAGAGGAATAGGCCTGCGGGAACCGACCTGGGCATCTGCAGAGGGGCCTGGGCCATGCCTGCGCGGTTAGGAAGGCCTGAAGTGAGAGCGGCACTCAGAGCAGCATAACCCAGCTGGGGAGCAGGCAGAGCGCCCGGCGAGCGCAGGAGGAGCTACCAGGAACTCGGGTTGAGACTACTGAATTCAGCCTGTGGCTGGACAGCAACTCGGCAGAAGGCAAATATAGATCAAGGACTGAGAGCTCAGAGTTTTGTTAGAAGAATACCTAGCGAGGAGGCAGAGAAGAAGAAGGGGGGAAAGGCACAACTGCTGCAGCAAATCTCCCTTTGGGAAAGAGAACGTGTAGTGGGTCTGCCGACAGCCTGAGAGAAGACTTAGAAAAGCATACAGAATCATGGTAAGGTTGGAAGGCACCTCAAAGCTCAGCCAGTTCCAACCCCCTGCCTTAGACAGAGACACCTCCCACTAGTACAGGTCACTGAAGGCCTCATCTAACCTGGTCCTGACCACCTCCAGGAAGATTGTAGAGCACAGAAGCACCTAACTTGATCTTTTCATTACTATCCTCTTTTCTTCTTCCTTTCAGCTCCCCCTCTCTTTTCTTACACTGTATTTCCCCTTTTTATACCGCAAATACCAGCACCTGGGTGCTATTGCACTCTCCTCCCACCCCAGGTGTGACCATTTTGCCCTCCTTACCCAGTCCCCTTTTTAATATGGGTGCTATTTGAGTATCTTCTCACCCCAGGTGTGACTACTTCGTCCTCCTTACCCACTCCCCTTTTTAATACGGGTGCTGTTAGAGTCTCTTCCCACCCCAGGTGTAACCATTTTGCTCTCCTTACCCACTCTCTTTTTTAATCTGGGTACTGTTGGAGTCTCTTCCCACCCCAGGTGTGACCATTTTGCTCTCCTTACCCACTCTCTTTTTTTTAATCTGGGTGTTGTTGGAGTCTCCTCCCACCCCAGGTGTGACCACTTTGCCCTCCCTGCCCACTCCCCTTTATAACCAGCCCCGGGAAAAGCAGGAGCTCCAAGTTTGCCCAACTGGGCAGAGGATCCTCTTCCTCCCATTGTTGCTGGTGAGTTCTCTGTGGGGCACGCTGGGTGAATGGTGGAGGGGATCTAAAGGCTGGGGGGGCCTGGTTGGTCCCCCTGGCTAGGCAGGCTAGAGGCTTTGTTAGCACTTAGCATCACCTGTGGGTAATGTATTGCATTTTAGTCATACCTTCTGGAAAATGGGAAATGTTTAAAACTTTGACTGGTGTAGAAAGAGTGCTTCAAAGAGACACTTTGTAAATGCCAGTCAAGGAGGCCATCTGGAGAGGCTGGCAGAAGGGCAGCTAGTGAACCAGTTAGATGTGCCAGTTTTGATCTGTCACACAGCACTGAGAAATAGTCTGCTCTCCCTTGCAGGAGGAAAGCTCTCCTTAGTAAAAATTCAATAGCACACTTCTTGAAAGACACATTTTAAAGGGGAACAATTCTGCCTTTAAGAGCTGGGACCTGTAGTGTATCCAGAGGAAACAGCCAGAAACCGTCTCTGGGGAGGTTTAGGTTGGAGATAAGGAGAAACTTCCGTCTTGAAAGTGTGGTCAGGGATTGGCACAGGCTGCCCAGGGAGGTGGTGGTCACCATCCCTGGAGGTGTTCAGGAAGCATGTGGCCATGGCATTTGGAGATGGTTTAATGGCCATGGTGGTGCTGGCTTGAAGGTTGGACTTGATGACCTTGGAGGTCTTTTCCAACCCAAACAATTCTGTGCTTCTATTATGTTCAAAGACAGATAGTAAACATGGAGCAGTACTTTAAAACATGCTGAACAGAAGGACCTTTGTTTCTCCACTTAGAACAAGGCTTGGCTGCCAGTCCTTGGGGCTGGAGACAACTTCCAAACCTAGAGGGCCTCGGATAGGATGCACTTACTGCCCTCTGAGCACACCGGGCTGGGGTGGTTTTAATTGCTTTGAGTGGGTGTGACATCAAAATTTCTCATCCCTGTTTATCCTCCTAGCTTCTGGTGCTGTAAGGCCTCTCACCAGCCTGGCTCAGCTGTAGAGCTCACCTTGCCCGGGCAGAGCAGCACTTCCTGGCTGTAGCAGAACCGAAGGCAGCGGATGGCAACCCCAGCTGTGCCCAGTGCCACCAGGTGCCACACACGGCAGCGGGCAGCTCGCCTGCCGCTTCTCTGCCCGAGCCTCTGGAGAGACCGCGGGTACCCTTCAAGCGGCGAGATACCTTCGCTGGCGGCAGGATTCCGGCGCGGTGGGGCTGGAAGGGGCCTCTGACCTTCAGCTCGCCCAAGCGCCCTGGCGGAGCAGCGTCCCCGCGCTCTGTACGCTCTCCGGCTGCGAGCACGCCGATGTTCCGCCGGTGCCGCATCGCGAAAGCGGCGCTGCTACCGCCCGCCCCGGCGCTGACCGAGCCTGCGGGCCCCGCCCCTGGCGGGAGGGCGGTACCGGCGCCATCTTGGGGGCGGGCCCGGGATGGGCTCCGCGGGCTGGTGGCGGGCAGCGAGCTGCGGCTGGCGGCGGCGCACGGTGAGGCTGGGGGGAGCGGGCGGCGGATTGAGGGCTGCCGGCGCCGGGCGGGCCCCGTGTGCCGCGCACAGTACCGGGGCGCTGCTCACTGGGGCCGCCTCTCTGGCAGGTGCCGCCCGCCGCGGCCTCTGCGTCTGGGGGACTCCAGACCTTTCGTACCGGGAGCTCAAAGACTTGAAGAAGACCAACGTCCTCCACATAGACGTGCGGGAGAGGTGGGAGGTCGACAGACACGGAGCGATCCCAGCGTCCGTCAACATCCCGCGTAAGTGGTGAGCGGCGCTGCGGGGGTGCTGGCTGCGACCCTGTGCCCCAACCGAGGAGCTTTGCGTTTGGGAAAGTCTTTGAGAGCGTTCCCCAACCATTACCTGGTGTCGCCAGGGTTGCCGCTAAACCATGGCGCTCAGCACCACATCTCTGCCTCTCTCAAACACTTTGCGGGGGAGGGATTCAGCTACCTCCCTGGGCAGCCTGTGCCAGGCTTTGAGAACCCTGCCAGGGAAAAGGTTTCTCCTAATCTCCATCCTAAACTTCCCCTGGTGCAACCTGAGGCCATTTCTGTTCCTTGTAACACTTATTACAAGGGAGAAGAGCCCAACCTCCTTTCAGGAGCTGTGGAGAGCAATGAGGTCTGTCCTCAGTCTCTTTCTGCTCTTGATGGCTGGCTGTGGTCTGCTCAGCCACCACCACTTGCCAGGCTGTGCCAAATGGCAGCCGTATGTTGTGAACCTGGAAGCCTTACAGTGTGATCCTGCCTGTGCGTGGAGAACTGTTGAGATGCTTTTGTCTGCATTTCCTAGTGGGTGAATTAGTGGAAGCTCTGCAGATGGACCCAGTGGACTTCAAGGAGCAGTACAAACACAAGATGCCATCCAAGTCAGACCCTGTAGTGTTCTCCTGTTTGGCAGGAACAAGAAGTAAACAAGCCCTCTGTGTGGCCACGTCCTTGGGGTTCAGCAGGTACCAGTGCTGTTGGCAGAACTACCATACCCATGCCAGAAGGTGCCTCACTGGCTGGAGGACTGCAGATAGAATTAAACACACTTATTGCTTGCCCATGCTTGTGCACGTCCTGGTCCCAAGTGTGGAACTGTGCTCTTGGTTTATGTACAGATTGGTTTAGTTAAGTGCAAAATCTCCTCCGTGAGCTGCTCTTTGTGCAGCCTCACTGAAGGAGCCAGTGCTGGTTGGCACACTGGGGTTTTGTTTTCTGCAGGCTTGTGTCAAGAGCCAGAGTGTAAAGCTCAGTGTGCTGCATTTACTGAGTAACCTCTGAGGGGATAGACATGGTATGTTTCAAAAGAGTGAGATTTACAGTGTCAGACTGGTTCATTAATCCAGCTGCTGCTACTTGCTTGTGTTCTATTTCCAGTGTTGACAGACCACAGTGCATGGAAGCACTGCTGGAGTACAAGGATTCAGGTTCATGGAATGGTTTGGCTTGGAAGGGACCTGAGGATCATCTAGTTCCAACCTTCCTGCCATGGGCAGGGACACCTCTCACTAGCTTAGATTCATGTCAGCCTAGCTGATTGAAGCTGGGTACAAATGTATTTGATTGCAGAGAAGAGTCTGTGGCTTTGGTGGGTTTTTTCCCCTCTGTTTGGGGGTTTTTGCTATGTCATCTTAGGATATCTTTTCCAGGAAGAGTCTTCCTTAACACTATCTTCTGCCTGTTTTCAGAGTTCAGCAGTATGCTGGTGGCTTTGAAGACTGGGTGAAACATGAACCTCCAGAGAAAAAATGAGGAGGAGTGTCCCAAGCTGTGCCCCATGTAGGCCTCAGCATCCAACCTCCATTTCACTTCCAGAATACTGCCCATTCCTGTCTTCTTGTGTAAGTGGACACCTAACTACATGGTGTAAAATACATCTAAAGACTGTGACATGAATGGGAGGTGACATTGGATCCACCTCTGCTTTCAACAGAAAACACAGCCCAAGGCACGTGAGAAGAACCTAAGCACTTACTATGTGTACTAAGATTTTTGTATGCTGTAGTTTGAGTGTTGAAGCCCCTGGTGACAGGGCAGATAAAATTACCCTTTCCAAAACAACTCTGGTGGCTGTTTTGTTTAGAAGAATTAAAACTTCAGCTGCTCTAGTTAGGATAACTGAAGTTCAGCTATTCTTTAGGGAGGTTGTGGATGTCCCCTCCCTGGAGGTGTTTGTTCAAGGCCAGGCTGGATGAGGCCTTGAACAGCCTGGGCTAGTGGAAGGTGTCCCTGCCCGTGGTGGGGAGTTGCACCTGGATGATCTTTAAGGTCCCTTCCAACTCAACCCATTCTCTGGTTCCATGAATTGTGATGGAACTGGGGTAACTGCCCCAAGCAGAGATGTAACAGTGAAGCTAGAAGTAGCTGATACTGCAGCTCTGAGCTTTAGGTCATGTAGGTAATTTAAGGGTCAAGTCTGAAGAGCAGCAATAAAACTCTAATCACTGCAGCCAGAATTCTTCATTGCTAGTGGGAAATGCCTGGCTTCAAAGCATGAGCTTTCTCAGCAAGTGATGTGGGGGGGTGAGAAGATCACTGTCCCTGTTCAAGGACTCCACAGAGAGCTCAAGTTGCATTGATTTATTTCTACTCCCCAAATCCACAGTACAAATAGCACATTTTAGACTGCAAGAAACAAAAGGCAAACAGCCAAATTTCACTTCTTCAATCAAGTGTCTATAAAAGGTGTGGGTCAAATGGCAACAGAAGTAGCAAAGGCCAAAAGGCTTGTTTTAGGGTTTTACCAAAGTGTTTGGTTTTAGGGGGGGTGGAACACCCTGAAGTGAAATGTGTGTAGCTCCACACAAACACACTTCAGCTGCATTTCACTGGCAAGCCAATTCCAAACACATTTGGCAAACCTGGGGGAGTTAAGGAGCCAATTTTCTGAACCAAGATGCATCCCAGAGCAAAATTTCCTCTCCAATACTGAATCAAGTGGGAAATGTAAAAGAAAAAGAACAATGTTACTTGCACTTTATTTTAGCTTCAGGTTTTATGCTTGGGCACGTTGGCATTGCCCCTCAAAAGGAGGTGGTACAGAAATGTATTACAAAGTCCTTTAAAAACCAATAAAATCAATGCAGGCCAATTCCTGACTTCAGTGGGGTATCTGCCTGAGTAAGGAACATAGGATATGGCCTCCTCTTTGAAGGAATCTCATCTTCTCCAGCACATAATTACCCAAGGAATCCCAGGTCACTTATCCTATAGAGCTGCTCCTAAAAATCACAATAAGCCAGCATGAAGCTCACCAAAAGCTCAATCCTCTTAAATCCAAACTCCCTAATGAACCACCCAAACCCACACTAGCACTGAGGGCAGACCAACAGTGGGCATCCTTTGCACACCCCAACAGCCATCAGGGCCAGGTCTGTACTGGAGTCAAATTCAGCTGTCCCATAGGGTGCACTTCCTTGGGGAAAATCCAAAAGCTATTGGGTTTTGGTAACTAACACTTGCAATGTTGAAGGAACCTGCAGACTGCACTGCTCTGCCAAGCTGGGCTGCTCTGCCTCCTGCCAAAGCCACCCAAGTCCATCTACTGCCTGGAGCAGCATTTTCCTAAGCCAGAAACAGGAACTGAATTTCTTGCCTGTGGCTGTACCAACACTGCAGGCTCTCCTGGGTTTTGCTTCTCAAGGGTTGCTGTGGTACTTGGTACAGACTCTGGGTTTATCCTTCTGAGACCCAACAAAACTCAAGGTAATGAAGAAATTTCACACCCAGGGCACCACCTTCCTCCAGTCACAAAGAGAATGAAGACAACAACAGTTGTTAAGTTACACTCAGGCTTCAGGTTACTGTTGCTTTAAAGAGAGCTCACTGCCCTGGCAAATGACAACTTTCTCCAAATAAATTAAACCAATCATGACCTTTTTTTTTTTTTTTTGCTTGGTTTTTGAGTGGACAGAGTTCATCTTTTGCAGCTTGGTTTAAGGTTTGATTCCTTACACTGAAAAAAAAATAAAATCTTAGTACATTTGCTCCAGCCTCAGAGAAAATGATGCAGGTTTAGAGCAAAAGCTTTCCAAATGCTTGACACAAGCTATTTCTTCAAGTTCTTTGTCCAAGATGTCATTAAAAACCTTCTGTCCATCTCATGAACGCAGTGAGGATCCCAGGAGGTCTTGAGTCAAAGTGGTCCATACAGAAGTTCTTTGGAATGTCTTAAGATTGGCTGTAAGTAGAGTTCTGGCTACCATTTGGACCCTGTTCTCCTTCACTGGTGGGAGGAGAGAAAAACCAAAAGCAGAGATCAAAAAAAAAAAGCAGTTTGCAGTTTGGCTTCTTGCATGCAAAATGATACTGTTCTGAAAGGAGGAAAAACCTCTGAAGGAAAAGAAATAAGTAGGTTAGAGTGAAAACCTGAAGGAAGAGGCTTCAACAAATAAACAGTTGAAGCAAAAACCTGGAGGAAAAGGCTTCAGCATCTACCCAAATAGGTGCAGATGTAAATGCCCAAGTAACTTTAGTTACCTGACCAACAATCTGCACACACAGAGGCAGCTGCCTGCTGAATCCCCTCCTGAAGTCAACCTTTGCAAGGTTCAGATGCCACGAGGCTGTGCCCAGGGCTGTGCCCGTGCAGGCTGCCAGCAGTGATGGTTAATGACAGTAATTAAACAGGACACACAGCAGGCCCCAGTCCAGCCAGTCTGGCTGCACTCAGCACAGGGAGCAGGTGAAGACTCTGCACAGAACAGTGCTCTGCCTCTGGCTAGCTCCTGTGACGGGGAGGGCAGTGCTGGAGGCCAGGCTGCACCTCCAGCACCTCCTCCCGGTGAGGACAGCAGCCCGGGGTGTGCTGGGTACTGTACCTGTTTGGAGGTGGTTTTGGTTTAGGCATTTTACTGAGGATAGTGGCCATCTCCTTCCTCTCATCAAAGTTCTTCCACTGCTCATACAGCTTCAGAATGACCCTGATTATTTCTAAAATCTGATGAGAAAGAGAAGCCTCAGGTCAGACACAGCAGAGGGTTTATCTTTGTCACCATCAGCCAAACTGGAATTAACTGAACAGGCAGCACAGCTTCCACGTTCTCAGCAGAGCTGTCTCACAATCAACCATTTCTAGAATGAGCTTCTCTTGATTCCACTGTGAACAAAAGCCTGAGCAGAGCATTTTCCTCCCCATTCAAGCCCTCTGAGCTAAACAGCTGTTTACTTGTGTTTGTGACTGGGAAGGTATGGCCAGCTGGAAGCTGATCACAGTACAGCAACTGAGGACTGTCCATCACACATCAGAGCCACACTGACAAAAGCCTAAAAGCACAACACCTCTGCCTGAATTCTTTCCTTCCAACAGAAGAGCCAAGGGGTGGCTAAGCACTTCTTAGCACATTGCTGTTCCTGTCTTACATATTCTGACACAGCTATAGTAGGAGTTGCTGAACTTTCATCGTTCATAGAATGGTTTGGGTTGGAAGAGACCTTCAAGATCATCTAGTTCCAACCCCCCTGCCATGGGCAGAGACACTCTCATTCCTTCTGCTGAGCTCAGTCACTCCTATTTCACTTCTGGAGGTCAGCATTTGCTACCAGTTTGGATGTTTTCCACCTATTGCACCTCCACTACCTTAATTTCCTCTTGAATTCCTACTGCAGTCCTATGTTCTGTATACAAAGTGGTTAATGCTTGGTCCAGAATCTGCTTTATTGTCCTGTGAATGAGTGAAGTAAGCTTCTTTCTTCTTCTCCATACATGGATTTCAAGTGCTAGCACAATATATATCCTTGAAACCAAAGCTGACTTAGAGGTACATAGTAAAAAAATAAATCAAGCTCAGACTGCATCACTGGCACAAGAACCAAGCCATGGAAATGTTCAGACACATTCAGTACGAAGCTCATGGTGACCTTAGCTGTCAAATATAGATTGGTTCTCCCCTGCTGCCAATTTATGATCATTTACATGCATGACAGCATCATTCAGAGCTCCTGACACAGCACAGCATCCACACTGTGCTGGAATCTGAGACCAGCCCTGGAGTACAAATGCACTGCCATGATATGTCAGTGGGATGAAGGGCAGCACAGAGGGCAGTGCCAGGTCTCATCCATGATATGCTGTTGTGTTCCAGGCACTCAGCTTCCAAAGAGACTGAAAATGTTGTGCAGAGTGGAAGAGTGTGGCAAGGTGAGAGTGTGGTAAGCTTGGCTTGCTTGCTGGAGCTAAACAGTGAAGAAGCCAACCTTAAAAGGAAGAATGCTACTGGTATGAGAACAGCTGCACCCTGGAACCTCCTCAGCTCCTGCAGGGGAGTATCTGACAGAGAATTTACAACAGCAGGCACTCAAACTGCACGACTGTGGTGCCCCCCTGCTGGACACTGGCTGGAGTCCTGGTCCTGGCCATCCCAGCGGGCTCAGGAGTGTTCTACACCCTGCTGCAGCACACCCACTCAGAGGGGGCTCAGGAGCAGTGTGCAGGCAGGGTGCTGGAGGGCACCTCAGGAAATCACAGGCACCAGAAGGGGCAGCCAGCTCCTGCTGACCATCCTGAACGACAAAGCCCACTGGGAACTCCTGACTGTGCAAAGGCTCTGGGGGGCATGTGCCCACCTGACAGATGGCAACAGCAGCAACACTTTGCTGTTAGGCAATAGTTCTGGCCTGACTTCTAGAGCAGGATGCTAACCCCTCCAGCCTGACACTGGCTCCCCAAGAGAGCTCCCAAGCTTCAGCAGTGTTTCACATGATCATGGAATGCACTGGGTTGGAAGGGACCTCTAGAGCTCAACTAATCCAGACCCCTACAGTCAGCAGGGACATCCCTAACCAGATCAGCTTGCTCAGAGCCCCATCAAGCCTGACCTTGAATGCCTCCAGGGATGTGGCCTCCACCACCTCCCTGAACAACCTGTTCAGTGTCTCACCACCCTCACAGTAAAGAACTTCCTCCTGAGGCCCAACCCAAACCTACCTTGCCCTAGTTTCAAAGCACTGCCCCTTGCCCTGGTGCTGCATGCCCTTGTAGACAGTCCCCTCCCCACACTTCTTGTAGCTCCCCTTTGTGTACTGAATGAAGTTCAGCAGCACAGCCCTGGAGGGCAGGAGTTGCAGCCCCATGCCCACACTTGTGGTCAGTCTGTAGGAGGTGGTGGCAATCAAACACAAGTACCTTTTCCATATCAACAGACAGCTCAGCAAACCACTGCCTTGCATCCTTCTGCTGGACAACACAGGCCACGTGTAGGCAAGCTGCAAAGAGGAGGTGACACAGGCACTGAACAAAGATCCACTTCTGCAGGAACAGTCTGGCTCTGTAAATACTGCACAGCTCAGCACAGAAAACTCCAGCTTCAGGAGCTGATTTTTCTGCAAGAGGTTTAAAGCTGCCAGGCTCTGCTGTCAGCACTGCATGGAACACAAACTGAAGCACTTTGAGGCCACTGCAAGAAATGCCTGCTGATGGGACAGCACCAAAGCACACCCACTTAGGCATGACAGGAGCTACTGCTGGTGGCACTTACCTAGAGCTATCATGAAAGGAGGGTACAGCAGACAGAGATCAGTCCTGTATGTGTCATTCACTATCCTCCTGTGCAAAGAAAGAACTTGTAAGTGCCAGCCAGTTCACCTGCAGGGACTGCTGCAGGGTTGGCAATATTCTGTCAGTCTCCCCCATGGCAGCAGCAGTGACAGCACAGATCTCTGCCCCACTAACAATCTCTTAAAGTCTCTTTGGTTTCCCCCTTGTAGTCACAGCAGAAGGTTCTTTGGAAGAAGTTTCTCTTGGCTTTCTGCAGAGGGTATGCTGTATGCTATCAAATAACCCTCCTGATGCACAGAGTCAAGACAGTAAAATGCTGCTTCTGTGCTTGAGAATCAGCCTGGGAATGGGAGCTGTGCTAACCCAGCAGCAACCCCTGCACACTGCCCCTGCCCCCCGTGACAAGGCACAGCAGAAAGCCAACCCAGACAGAAGGAGACCATCTCTGCTCATGGGCACCACTCCACAGTGGGAAAGTCTGTCACAGGCTCACAGGATGGCAGGGGTTGGAAGGGACACAAAGAGCTCACCCAGTCCAACCTCTGCCAGAGCAGGACCAGACAATCCAGCTCAGGGCACACAGAACACATCCAGACAGCCCTGGAAAGGCTCCAGAGAAGGAGACTCCACAACCTCTCTGGGCAGCCTGTGCCAGGGCTCTGGGACCCTTCCAGGCAAGAAGTTGCCCTTGTGTTGAGCTGGAACCTCCTGTGCTGCAGCTTCCATCCACTGCTCCTTGTCCTATCCCAGGCAGCAGTGAGCAGAGCCTGTCCCCCACTCCTGAGCCCCAGCCCTCAGTTATAAACATTGATTAAATCCCCTCTCAGCCTTCTCCAGACTAAGCAGCCTCAGGTCCCTCAGCCTCTCTGTCCTGCTAGAGCTAGTCCAAAAATCACTGCCAAGTCAGATCACTGCAGGGCTGAAGCCAGGATGAGCTAAGGCAGGAGCATTCTCCTGCAGAGGTTCCCTGGGGCAGGCTCTGCACACAGAGAGGCTGAGCCTGCTCTGCTCAGCCCCCTGCAGCCTGTCCAGCAGGGCAGCAGGCAGTGCAGCCTACCATGCTCTGCATTACCATGCAAGAGGTAGCAGCATGTCTTCTTGGCCCATGTCCTGCACGTACTGCAGCAAAGGTCTGTAGGGATGATAGACTATCAAACAGCAGTCCTGGGGAGAGTGGAACAGGATGCAAGTCAGGTTACAGTGCAGAATGTCTCAGCAGTTCCTGTTAGAAACATTTGGCTTACAAATCAGTTACTGAGGGCTTTTTAAGCAGCATTCTTACACCTAATCCTGCTCTAATGAGGGCAGTGCTCTCTAGAATGCCAGCACAGTGCATGGTTGCCAGCCTGCCACTGTCCTTCCCCCAAGAGACAGGGAAAGGCACAGCTGCAGCACAGGGAAACCTCATTTGCTTACAAACCCCTAACTCCCACTTGGAAACACAGAGCACAGCCAGGAAACAGCCTCTCAGTAAATACCATTTGTGGACAGCAGGCCAGAGGGACTGGCACTGGCCTGGAAAGCAAGGAGATGAGAAAGGCAACCAGGAAGGGAAGGGGGGGCCAAGGAAGGGAAGGGGGGGCCAAGGAAGGGAAGGG
>VWZE01017701.1:51598-61753 GCA_013396675.1 Eubucco bourcierii
GAGGGAAGGGGAGGCCAAGCGAGGGAAGGGGAGGCCAAGCGAGGGAAGGGGAGGCCAAGCGAGGGAAGGGGAGGCCACTGACATCCTAGGCTCTGCACCAGGACTTAGTTCCCTGTCAGAAGCAGAAGCTGTTGTGCAGACAGGAGCTGAGCTGAGCAGGAGGGTGCAGAGCCATGCACGCCCCTCCTGTTCGCACCACTCCTGCAATCCTGCCTGCTCTTCCAGGCAGAGGCGAGCACAGCCTCCCTCAGCTGGGTGACAGCACAGTAATGATGGCATTCTGCTAAAGATGTCAAGGGGAGCCCTGCAGGGACGTGGCTCTAAGGCTGCAAACAACACAACCAGGACAGCACAATGCATATTTCATAGCAAAAAATTCTTCAGCAGTACAAAGTGGACTGAGGGGACAGCAAAAAGCAAAGCACCAAAAACCTCACCTACCATTAACTCTAAGAGATAGAATTCACATTCTAGTATCTGCAAAGAAGCAAAACCCCAGTTAAACCACAGCATGTTCCAGAAGCCATCAGCAAGCAGCCAGCTCCACCCCATGAGTGCACAGCAAATCTCAACAGGCTTTCCCACACCCAGCCAAAATTCAGAGCAGCAGCAGCCACTGCCTTGCCACCATCACAACTGAAGCCCACCCATAACAAGGCCTTCCCACATTCTGCATCAAGTTTCCTAGGAAAGATTCCTTGGCAGAGCTTCTCTGATTTATTCCAACATCAGCAAACTGCTGCCAGTGCATAAAGCACAGCAGCAGGAGCTCCTTTTGTGGGCAGTTCCTCACCAGGCCATGATGCCAAATGGCATTTCAAGGGATTTGCAGATTTGATTCCATAAGAAATCTGTCTTGTGGCCAGCAGGTCCAGAGAGGAGATTCTGCCCCTCTGCTCTGCTGGGACCTCACCTGCACTGCTGTGTGCAGCTCTGGAGCCTTTAACAGGGAGGACATGGACCTGATGAAGGGGGTCCAGGGTAGGCCATGAAATGATCAGGGGGCTGGAAGACCTCTGCTGTGGGGACAGGCTGAAGAGCTGGGGGTGTTCAGCCTGGAGAAGGCTCCAGGCAGACCTTAGAGCTGCCTGCCAGTGCCTGGAGGAGGCTTCCAAGCAGGCTGCAGAGGGACTGTTCCCAAAGGCCTGCAGGGACAGGACAGGGACAATGGTTTGAAATGGGAGCAGAGCAGATTGAGATTGGCTGTGAGGAACAAGTTCTGCAGCAGGAGGCTGCTGGAACACTGCAGCAGGTTGTCCAGGGAGGGAGTTGAGGCTCCATACCTGCAGATACTCCAGGTCAGGCTCAGTGAGGCTCTGAGCAAGCTGCTCTAGTGAAGGATGTCCCTGCTGGCTGCAGGGGAGTTGGACTGGGGGAGCTTTGGAGACCTCTTCCAACCCAAACCATTCTACAGCTCTCTGAATTTTACTCAGGATATGATTTAGGGTTTTCATAGAATCATAGAATCATAGAATGGTAAGGTTGGAAGGGACCTCAAGGATCATCTAGTTCCAACCCCCTGCCATAGGCAGGGACACCTCCCACTAGTACAGGTTACTCAAGGCCTCATCCAATCTGGCCTTGAACACATCCAGGGAGGGAGCATCCACAACCTCCCTGGGCAACCTGTTCCAGTGCCTCACCACCCTTACTGTAAAGAACTTCCTCCTAACATCTAGTCTAAATCTCCCCTCTGCCAGTTTAAGCCCATATTGTTTTGATACAATGAAGAAGTTTTCTCACCCTTAAATACTTTGTGAAGCATTGGGAGGAGAGGGAAAGGATTACATTTGGGTTGCTAAAGGAAGTGACTTACATAATTAAAAATGAGAGCTGTTCAATTTGAAAAGCCCACAGAAGTGGTCAGAACAACTCCAGAGTGTCCCAGCACTGTGATTTTAAATGGTAAATCCAAACTATTTTTCAAAAGCCATTACACTGTACAGGCAAAAATGAAACCTGCTTCTGTAAGCCAACTGTGTGCAAGCCTGGAAGCATCCCAGGTGCAAAGGCTCTTTCCCTTCCCTGGAGCAATGCATTTGTAAACAAGAGCAGTCAAAAAAAGCTACATCAATCTCTTTTATCATCATGCTACATAAAAATCACTAGCTCAGTCACCCAGCCATGGCACTTCTCTTCACAGCATTCCTGTCAACCCTAATTAGCTCAGATCTATTACTTAAAGTAACTCTCCCAATCCCAAACTAATTATGGGCAACCTGACACAGGAATAACACAGAATGGCTCAGGCTGGAAGGGACCTCAGAGCTCATCTGCTCCAGCCTCCTGCCATGCCCAGGGACACCTCTCAGCTAGGCTCAGCTGCTCAAGGCCTCATCCAACCTGGGCTTGAACACTTCCAGGCAGGAGGCAGCCACAGCCTCCCTGGGCAGCCTGTGCCAGAGTCTCAGCACCCTCAGACTGCAGAACTTCTTGCTCAGCTCCAGTCTAACTCTGCTCTGCCTCAGCTTCCAACCATTCCCCCTTGGCCTGTCTGCAGACACTCTCAGCAAAAGTCTCTCTGCAGCCTTCCTGCAGGATCCCTTTGGGTATTGGCAGGCAGCTCTAAGGTCCCCCTGGAGCCTTCTCCTCTTCTCCAGGCTGAACTCAGCCTAATGTCACAGCAGAGCTGCCCTTGGATCATCTTTGTGGCCTCCTCTGGCCTCTCTGCAGCAGCTCTGTGTCCTTCTGCTGGGGACACCAGAACTGGAGGCAGGATTGAAGGGGAGGTCTGAGCAGAGCCAGGGGGCAGAATCCCCTCTCCTGCCCTGCTGCCCACACTGCTCTGGCTGCAGCCAGCACACAGCTGCCTGCTGGGCTGCAGGAGGTCACTGCTGGCTGCAGGAGCAACATGCAAATACTCCTTGGCCAGAACTGAAGGGGCAGGATTCCTGCTAACAACTGCTGAATCTCTTTGCTGCAGGTGCATTCAGCCAGGTACTCACATGGTTCATCCTGTAAGGGAACTCCTTGGGGAAGGCATATGAGAACCTAGTTTTCACTGCAATACAGAGACAGCAGCATGTTAAGAGTGATGCTTTCATGCTTTTAGTTCTTGCCCTTTCTATATTAACTCATTTTGTCCCCAGCTCCATGGCAAGCAGAAGACATCTCAGGGCTGCAAGCTCACTCTGCTGACTCTTGTCCAGCTTCTCACCCCCCAGCACCCCCAAGCCTCAATCTCAGCATCCCCCAGCCCAGATTGCTGTCTGGGGCTGCCCACTGCTCCATGGTATAAAGAAAACCACCACCACTTACATACAGAAGTAGCAGCAGAAATCAACCTTGTATTTGAAACAACACCAAATTCCTGAGGAGAAAGAGTGGGAAGTGAGGTGAACCACCAGGAACACAACCACCTCTGTCAGCAAACTCACACAACAGCTTCTTCCTAAACTGAGCTGCTTTATGCAGGATTTATTCCTCCCTCCCACCCTTTGTTCCCTTCTTGTTTAGTTTTTTCCTGCAGATGAGCAGGACAAACTCTAGGTAAAGAGTTTTGCCACTGATTAGCCTGCTGAGTTGTGAGGAACAGTGAACACTATGAAAGGTACTAAAGTCCCAACAGCTCAGCTGGCTACCACTGCACACACAGAACAGACAGGAGGGCTTCAGGAAGGAGGTTGCTGTTCCTTAGCTCACTCAGACCAAACTGCCTTCAGGGGGCTGGCACTAATAACCCTTTCATTCTCTTTCCTCTGCTGAGCTTTTTCTGTTCAGAGCTCTTTCAGAGTGCTGCAGCTGCCCCATAAAGCTGCAGAGGCTCTAGCATAAGGCAGGCTGCACAGTGCTTGTGCACACCTCTGCACATCTGCTCCACATTTCTTAAAGGCTTCAATGACAGGCTGATAACTGCAACACTCCTCTCTTCCTCCCTTCCTGCACCTCTCTCAAACACTGACAGGCAGCAGAGGGTCTGTACAGACAGCAGCATCACAGCAGACACTGGAGGAGCAGGACAGCTGCTACCACCCTCTGGGTGTCTGAGTTCCTCTTGTAAAATCCACCCATGCTGACCACAAACTGGGCAGGTTGATTTTTTCCCCAATTACACAGACACCTCTCAAAGAGCTGAAAAGCTTCTTTGAGCAGAGGGGACAGAAGGCAGCACCCAGCTGATGCTAAGTCCTGGCCACATTCAAAGTGGACTCCTGCTGGAGGCATGGAGCTTCCACTGTCTCTAGTCCTAGAATGGCTCAGGCTGGAAGGGACCTCAGAGCTCATCTGCTCCAGCCTCCTGCCATGCCCAGGGACACCTCTCAGCCAGGCTCAGCTGCTCAAGGCCTCATCCAACCTGGCCTTGAACACTTCCAGGCAGGAGGCAGCCACAGCCTCCCTGGGCAGCCTGTGCCAGAGTCTCAGCACCCTCAGACTGAAGAGCTTCTTGCTCAGCTCCAGTCTAACTCTGCTCTGCCTCAGCTTCCAACCATTCCCTCTTGTCCTGTCTCCAGACACCCTCATGGAAAGTTTCTCTGCAGCCTTCCTGCAGGATCCCTTCAGGTACTGGAAGGCAGCTAATGGGTGAGGTCCTCATGACAACTTCTCAGTGACATCAGCTACAACATACATAAAAAATTCAAGCAATGAAAGTGTGGTAAACTCTGAGAATCCCTCACTATGTGACAGGGAAAAGGGTAATTAGGAAAAAAAAAAACCCAAATTCTGTTTTAAAGTTTGAAGAAAGAGAAATAAAGAAGAAGCAGAACAGAAGGAGACCCTGCCCAGTCTGAGGTGAATGGAGAGCACAGGGAAACAGCCAATTCCAATTCTGAGAGGCCCTCCAGGGTTAGTAACTTTGACAGAACTGAAAGCTCAAACACTAAATAAGATGTTTGAAGGCCTTCTTCTCCATCTCCTTTTCTTACAGGCTACAGAAATCTACATGCAAGAGAGAAGATTTCAACCCCCAAAGCGTGAAGGACAAAAACCCGTTAAAGGCCTACAAGTTTTCTCTCTCATACATCACATCATTTGACATTAAAAAATCATAATGCTTCATACCTCTACTTTGGATGCCAAAAACACACAGGTAGGAGCCATTAATACTGGATCTATACTTTTTAGGGAATATCTGCAATGTTACAACAAAATGATAATAGGTTGTTTCACACAGGTACAACGATTCATCTATTAAGAGCACCACACTGCCTTTGGAGAACAGCAAAGCTTAAGTTAACTTCATTAGCAGAAAAGCTTTTAACACCCTCCAGAAAACAAAAAGTGGCACTGGTTTTAATACAGCATTTTAAAAGGGCTACCAAAAATGTGCCTAGCAAATGGTTTATTCTTCTACCATCAGAGTAAACAGTCGTACCTGGCATAGAATCTCTTGAAGTAGACTGTGGCAGTGGCAATAACTTGTTGTCTTAATTTAAGATGTTCACCTAAAGCCTGGATAACTTCAAAAACAAAACAAAAACAAAAACAAAACCATCAACAAAAGCTTGAGTTGAGTTTTTACAACCATTTGATACCAAATAGCAATGGACCTCCAAACAAGACTAGGGCTGGGGGGTCTGAGGAGCAGCAGCACAGGCTTCTCCCTCAGTGCTGCTCAGGCAACTCGCTGCAAACCTGCACACCTGCAGCTGGAGAAGCATCCTGAAGCTTCTGGATACCTTCAAAAAGGGAAAGGTTAACTTGGCTTCATTGTGCAGTCCAATGTGAGCACAACCTTAAAGAAGATGACAGTTAGGTAACTAGAGGAGATTTCAGGCTGGATGTCAGGAACAAGTTCTGCAGCATGCAGGTGCTGGAACACTGCAACAGGTTGCCCAGGGAGGGAGCTGCGGCCTCATCCCCAGAGATACTCAAGGTGAGGCTCAGCAATGCTCTGGACAACCAGCTCTGGTGGAGGATGTCCCTGCTGACTGCAGGGGGGTTGGACTGGACAAGCTTTGGAGGTCACTTCCAACCCAAACCATTCCATGAGTCTATGGTGACACAAATCTCGGCAGGGGAAAGCTTGGGGTCTGCAGCTGAGAGCCAACCAAAGGCAAGGACAAGCCCCTGGCTCTCAGTGCCATGCAGTGCAACGTTATTCCTCAAGCAACTGGAGCTGCCAACACAAACATGGTCATCACATTTGGCAGAGGCAGCAGGTGTTAAAGAAATTACATATTTAGTCTAGGGAGAGGGGGTGGGAGGCCAGAGGATGCAGTCAGCTGCTCCACCACAGTGGTCCTCTGCCAGTTGGCCACAGAACAACCCTGGTGTCATCTGTGCAGGTAGCTCTTGGTTGGCCTCCCAGGAGAAGGAAAGGTGCCAAGCAAACCAGATGCATGAAGCTGGGGTTAAGAGCAGAGGCTGGATAGAGAGTGCCACAGGGAAGCAGAAGGTTGGCACTTGTTACTGTTCCCATATTTCTCTGTGGCCTTTATCCTGAGCAAGGCTTAGCTGTGTTAAGAATCTCTTTGACTTTTTCCCTCCCTCCCCAGAAATACCCAAAATTATCTGAAATGTGCTTCAATGTATATTGGAAACAAGGACAGCAAGCTCCAGACAGCAGCCACTGGTGGGGAAAGCAAAGGATTCTGTTAGCAGGCATTGCTAAATGTTTAGTCCCTGCTTCAGCACAAAAATCTATGTCCCCACATGCTCTGGGAACAGCCAGGTGCACCCTGCTCAGCCTGAGTATCCTCCAAAAGCACTCAAATGAGCAGAGAGGGAAGGAGAAAAGCACACTCAGCAGCACTGGGCATTGGCAATTCTTTCTCCCTGTGCTCTCCCCTAATTTGCCAGCCCCAAGCTGTCCCTGTCCATCTCACACCACTCTCTCCCTGAACAGAGGAATGCCAAACAGGGATTTTGCCAGCCAGGGCAAGCCCAGTGGTGCCCCAGCAAGGAGCTGAGGCCTGGCATGGAAGGTCTGGGCAAACACCAACATGTTTATCAGCAGTCTGAGGGGGCTGGAAAGGATTTGGCCCTTTGCTTTCACCATGGGGCTACAAAGCTGCCCTGCTGCTGGGGCAGCAAATTCAGCTAGTAAACTAAACAGCATCCTCAAATATGTTTCTGGCTCCCCTGGGACTTCCAGGAGCTGCTGAGCCATCTGCTGTCAGAGAAAAATCAACTGAGTCTAGGGCAAAACACGGACAAGAGCCTGGAGAGACTTAATGAAATGGAAGCTTGGGAAAAAGTCCAACACTTGTAATTCATGTTGGAAATACTCTAAAAGAACCTCTTGGATTCTGTATTCATTTGTGTTTACAGATGAAGCTGCTTCAGTTTGGGCTTTATGAAATCAGAACTGTTTGAACCCTAAGTATCTGGAGCAGCCTGAACACAAACTGCCCCAAACCAGCCAGGGGATCAGCTCATGCACTTTTCAACCAAGGCCAGACTGACCCAAACCAGCAATCAACACCCATTTCCCTTCCCTGCTATTTTAGAAGATGACCCTTCTCCTTCTCTTCATCAGCATGCTGAGCAGCTGCTGCTGGCCACACCATCAGCTGGGCAGCTACTGCACTGCCTTCCAGAGAGGAGGCAGCAGGAAACTGCCTCTCTGCAGGCAATACTTTGGCTGCTTTAGGGAACAGTAACCATCTCCTGGGCTGAATGTGCCAGCCTGTGGCTGAGGCTCACAGCCAGGCGATGCAGGAGGTGGGAGAGCAGCAGAGGAGGAGCAGGGACCCTGCCAGAGGCACAACTCGAGGGCAAGAAGCCTAAGCCACAGTTCCAACTGACACGGGTGAAAAGGGGGCACAGAGACAGCTTCAGAATTCTCAGCACTCTGCTCTCTCTTGGGTTTGCTACCACACCTTGGGTTAACCTCAAGGAATTTCAGGAACTGACCCAACAGGGAAATCACTGCTGCCTTCCTCTCCTGCTGCACCTAAGCAGTAAGACAGCTGCACCCAGAGCCATCAGATCTGCAGAACACACCGTGACCATGAAACAGCTAAGCCAAGAGACAAGCTGGGATAAATATCTCTCACTGATTCCATTCCAGCACTGGCCTAAGGTCTTCCTTGGGAAAGTCACCTAACTTAGCTCTAGGTCTGGCCAGATAACTGACCAAAAAGATCAGTACTGGAAAGGACTGCTGTGAAAAACACTCCAAGAGCTGACTGCAAACAAATCATTCAGCAACATCCTTTGCTTAGGGAGATTTTTCATCAAATGGTTTTGGTTGGAAAAGCCCTCTCAGATCATCCAGCCCAAGAATTCTCTAACTCTACCAAGGCTGGTGCTAAACTGGACCAAGTCTGGTCCTTCAGTACCACATTTCTGCCTCTTCAAAACACCTCCAGGGATGGGCATGCAACCACCTCCCTGGGAGAAGCCTTTCAGGGAAGAAGTTTCTCCCAATCTCCAACCTAAACCTCCCCTGGGGCAATCTTAGGCCATTTCCTCTCTCCTGTCACCCGATACTAGGGAGAAGAAACCAACCCCACCTCACTGCAACCTCCTTTCAGGGAGCTGTAGAGAGCAATGAAGTCTCCCCTCAGCCTCCTCTTCCCCAGAACAAACACCCCCAGGTCCCTCAGGTGCTCCTTCCCAGCCCTGTTCTCCAGCCCCTCAACATCCTTCTTGAAGTGAGTGGCCCAGAACTGAACCCAGCACTCAAGGTGTGGCCTCACCAGTGCCGAGCACAGGAGGACAATCCCTGCCCTGCTCCTGCTGGTCACACCACTGCTGATCCAGTCCAGGATGCTGGTGGCCTTCTTAGCCACCTGGGCACTGCTGGCTCATCTTCAGCCAGCCTGAAGAATTGCAGAGAAAAGAGTTCAAGAGCCTGTGCTGCAGTGCAGCCACTGGCACAGTTAAATGCTTTGCAGGGTCAGGGAGGTCTCAGGTAACTTCACAGCCGAGCCCCAAACTCTTTGGGAGAACAAACTGCGGGAGCCAACAGCTCTCAGCAATCTGTGGACCACCTGAGAGCTGCTGGGTGCTGTGGAGTCAGCCAGGAGGCAGGACACAGGCTGTGGTGCAGGTTTCAGAGGAGATAACTGAACACCAACACCAACTCTCCAGGCTTTGCTGTTTAATAGGACCACAGGGAAGATACCACAGCCCAGGAGCCCACCAAAAGCCCAGGCTGAGTGTTAATGCTTGGCACTGAACCTTTAATATGCCAGCTTAGCAGTCTCTGCTTGCTTCTCCTTTTGTGGTTTTGATGAAAACCTCTCAAAACCAGGAAAATGCCCTCTGCTTTGTGCCATTAAAACATGAAATGGGCAGCTCATTTGCCTGCAAGTTCTCCTAAAAATGTGTTAACACAACCAAAAGTGGCAATGCTATTCCAGATCTTTAAAGCAGATTGTAAAGTCCTCACGGTGCCCCCCTGCAAAGGTGGCACTGCCTAAGCAATTCAAACCTGCATTTGCACACTGCAGCCACCGCGCAGACTTCACAGCAGGAATGAGAACAGAACAGGGTTACCATTAGTAAAAAATATCTGCAGCTTCCAATATTCTTCTTCAGTCAGAAATTTCAAGTCTTTCTGGCGCTCCTTCAGCAGATCTTGTTTATCCAAAATCCATTGCAGGCTAGAGGAAGGGAGAATTGTTTCAGTGACCAACGCTAAGGTCAGCGTCTCCTGCACCGAGAGACTGCAGTCGGAGGCAGTGACCACTACCCAAACCACTGCCGACCTTCCCCAGCAGACGTGAACCAGGCTCTGCAGGGCTGGGCACCTCCCCAGCAGGGGCTCAGCCTGGCTTTCACCAGCCGTAAACTAACCTGGCTGCACAGCACTGGCTTAAGCCAGATTTGGGACATGGTGGGCACCAAACTAAACCTCAACAGGCTCAGTGCCAGGTAGTTTAACACACCTCAGCCCTGGCAGCCCTGCCGCTGGGATCAACAGATCGCACGGCTGCAAACCAACAGATCCCCCCGCACTCGATCGCTGGAGCCCAGGGCACGGCGGGTACGAGGCGCAGGCCGCGGTTAGTCTGGTAGGGAGCCCGAACAGGTGGCAAGCCCCGGCAG
This sequence comes from Eubucco bourcierii, assembly GCA_013396675.1. NCBI lineage: Eukaryota > Metazoa > Chordata > Aves > Piciformes > Ramphastidae > Eubucco > Eubucco bourcierii. Next base: position 61,538 of record VWZE01017701.1, read on the forward strand.
GGCCAGGCCGGCGGCGGGAGCCTGAGCGACCAACACCGGCTGATCTCCGGCCCGGCCCCTGCCAGGCTCCGCGGCCAGCAGGCCTCACCGCCCGCCCGGCCGCCCCTAGGAGACGCAGCCCGAGGCCGCGGCGCTCTCCTCGTCTCCGTCGGGCCTCCAGCCAGCGCCGTGCCCCGCGGCCCGGCCCCGTCGGCCCGGCAGTGAATGGGCGCAGCG
>VWZE01017702.1:0-15934 GCA_013396675.1 Eubucco bourcierii
AGCTCTCTACCCATCCATGCAGGCCTCCTGGCATTCTATCTCCCTCAGGCACTTGAATAACGTAGAGGTTGGCCACAGAGGCACAACCCTACACATGGCTGTCATTCCTCCTACATAAAGGGAGGGAAAGGTCACCAACAACTACTAAGGTCTCTGTGAGCTGAGGCCTCATTCTGCCACCTTTAGTGTAGTGCATCCCCTTGGGATCAGCCCTTCCAGCATCATGCATGGATTACTGCTGTCACTCTCACCTCCACTTGAAAGGTAAAAGCCAAGAACCGAGTCTCTCACTGTAGTGGAGGGGTTAAATAATTACTGTGAGATGATATTTAAAAAATATTAATATAGTTTATTAATATTAAATATTCAGAACTCATGTCACTCCAATCACCAATTTAATAACAGGTTCTTCCATCATTTATGGAAACTATATACAGGTTATTATAGAATCTAGGAATAACTATTAAATATATACACATTAATTGAACTCAAAACTGGCAGAGAAGGCTTTGCTTGCTAGATGGATGCAAGGAGCTCCTTTCTGCTTGTGGCAGAAGGTAATTAATAATTACAAGAGGCTTTTGGTATTTACTTTCAACAATATTATCTTACAGTACCCAAAGTTGGTGTCAGGGTTGCTGTCGGCAGCCGTTAGGGGCTCTGGAGTTTCCCCAGGCCTCTGCGTGGTGTAGAAAGGAGGCAGATGATCTCTGACCTGGTCCTAGCTCTCTGGATGATCTGTGTTATCTCCAGGGCTTCCCTCTGGGCAGGAGGCTTCCATGTGCAGGCAGCTGTCTTGTGGTATGCAGTCTCAGCACAGATAGAGCAGATATAATAGTGGAGCACACATATAATAGCCGTCACACCTTGTAATGGCAAAGCGCAGGCACTGCTCCCTGCTCATCTCCTTTTATCCATACAGCCTGAGACTAATGGGCCTTTGGACACAGGATAGGCAATCAAATGGCAGTTAGCCAAGATTCACCATATTAGGTGAAGCCACAGGCTTGCTTTACCCTTTTTAGGGCAGAACACAGACTTGCACAAGGCAACAGTTTGCACCTTGTGTACCGAAGGGTCTGGGCAGGCCACAGACCCCAGACTTAGTGGCTCCAGATTCTTTGTCCTCCTTCCCGTGGTTGCTCTCCCCAAAACAGAAGGAGGGAGAGCAGAAAAACATGTCTGGGCAAGCCAGGACATGTACAAGCCTAATTTGGCCTGCTTAGGCCTACCACAACATCCACATTACCTGGCCCCCTGACCTGGCCCTCTTTGATGGGGTCAGGTTCAACCTCCCACAGGTAGGGTTAGGAACACAGGACCTTGCCGAGCTATCTTGGTAACTTCTCTCTGAGATCTTCAATGGCTGATGAAGGAGAGAGCTTTAAAACAATAATACAATTCCACAAGGGATCTATGTCAGGATTGTGACCTTGAAACCACAATGACATCAAAATTGGATGATGCTTTGTATGTCCTTTGAAAAGTGGATGTTAAACTACCATGGCAAATAGGGAATCCATGACGTGAGGGACCCTAGAGGGAGAAAACTCTGGAGAAAAGGTCAAATCTCAGTGATGAAGCCTGTGAGGATGTTTGGGCCATGCAGCTACAGGAGAAAATGCTACTCATGATGGCACTCATTTGGATGGGGGGAATGATGACACAACACTGCAGGGCCCAGAGGCTAATCTCATCCTCAGATGAATCAAGGACTTGTTACACACAACATGACTGAAGGGTTCAGCTGGAAAGCTGAAACTATGCACACTCGGCATCAAAGAGCAACACAGCCAGATATAATTAACCATGGGAACAACTTTCAGAGAGATTGTAGGAATTGGCTGGTGTTAATTTGGGGAAGCTCTGTGACCCCTGCTTTGCAGGCAGGGTGATGAGCTGGTTACAGAGACATGAATACATCAGGCTGAGAAAGTACTGCTGTGCCTGGACCTAGAGAGGAGCTGGATTCAGTGCTGAAGAATTTGGGTACCCACAGCCAGAAGTGCAAACCCCAGTGCTGGAGCCAGCAGACACTGCAACTTCAATTGCCTAGAGCCAAGCTCCTGCCTAAACCTGACAGAGAAGGGCCATCTGGACACACTTCCTTAGTGGGACCAGGATCTGAATGGCTCTCTTTTTGGTCATCTCTACCTGACAGTAGTCATCTGAGTCCAGTTTTTACCTCCCTATTGGGAATCTGCAACCCTCATCTCACAGGGAAGAGCTTTCTGCAAAGTCTTTCTGAGGATGGAGAGGAAAGGGATGGTGGTGTGTGCTTTTGTGTTCTTTTCATCATTTGGTGTTCTGCAGGTACAAGAAGGTGAGGTGCCTTGGGTTGGAGAGAAGTGAGCATGAGTGTCCTCAGCAGCTATGCAGTCCCAGGAACAGAGACCTGGAAAGTCTTCAAGGACTTCCATCAGCCATGAAATAAACAAGCACACCAAAACATGCCTGTGGGGCTGGTCCTCCAGTACGTCAGTGATTACTGCCCAGCACTGGCTAAAGCACAAATGAAGTGCATGGACTGCACCTTCTTGAGACAGCCCCACACAAGGCACTCCTGCTGCCCAAGCATTGATGAGATGCATCCAGACGGGATGAAAGGCATGCAGGTGACACACAAGAATTTGTCCCAAGTCCTTTATGCTTAACCTGCCAAATGAGAAACCCTACACTGTAGTCTAACCCCTATAAGGGGAGCTTTCTTGCTCCTAACAGGCAGCTGAACTAGCAACTCTGTTTTCGAACAGTTTTTCCACTAGCCTGCAGCCTTGGCTGTGCTCCTTGTAATGATGCAGAATGAGGAGCCCTGAATTCCACACCTACAGCACAGCCATTCTCTGCTTCCTAGCCCAAAGCCCTGCTCACATCCCCGTACCCCCAGGTGAATTCCTGTAACAGCCTAGTGCCAGGATGGGCCAGGAAAGGTTTTATAAATGCTTGTTCACAACTAACTCACCTCAGAAACCAGCAGACTTATGGGGATGGAAGTCTGTGCCATGGTGATTTCTTGTGCTTCTGTAAAGCTGCCTATAGAAAAGTTGTGAGGAGTCCCAAGGTCACAAAATCATAGTGGTTGTAAGGAATCTCCAGGAATCATCCAGTCCAACCACCTGCTAAAGCAGGGTCACCCACAGCAGGCTGCCCAGAAGGAGACTCCACAACCTCTCTGGGCAGCCTACTCCAGGGCTCTGGCACCCTCACAGCAAAGATGTTCTTCCTCTGGTTCTGATGGAACCTCCTGGATTTCAGTTTGCATCCACTAACCCATGTCCTGTTACTGGGCACCACTTGAGTCTGGCCTCATCCTTTTGACACCTGCCCTTGAGATACTGGCAAGTATTGAGAAGATCCCCTCTCAGGCTGTTGTTCTCCAGGCTCAAGTCTCAGGTCCTTCAGCCTTTCCTCCTCACAAGAGATGCTCCAGGCCCCTCAGCATCTTCATAGCCTCCACTGGACTCTCTCCCATAGCTTTTCTTTCTTCAACTGGGAAGCTCAGGACCCAGGACTTCAGCTGTAGTCTCACTAGGGCAAAGGAGAGCCACACTCTTCTTAATGCACCAAGGATACCACTGGCCATCTTCAGGCATGCAGGCACATTGCTGGCTCATGGTGAACTTGTCCATCAGGACTCCCAGGTCCTTCTCCTTGGAGCTGTTTTCCGGCAGGCCCCCTCTCACCTGTCCTGGTGCAGGAGGTTGTTTCTCCCCAGGTGCAGGATCCTATGCTTGCCCTTGTTGAACTTTATAACGTTCCTCTGCCCAGTTCTTCAACCTGGGCAGGCATGGCTGGATGGTAGCACAGCCACTGCTCCCAGTTGTGTCTCATCAGCAAACTGACACAGAGTGCACTGTTTCTTCATCCAGGTCACTGATGAATATAATGAACAAGACTGGACCCTGTAGTGACTGACCTTTGGAGAACATCATGAGCTACAGGCCTCCAACTGCACTGCTGATCACAAATGTCTGATCATTTGTTGTCTGAGCTCTGTTGTTCAACCAGCTCTCAATCCACCTCACTGCCCACTCATCTAACCCACACTTCCTAAGCTTCTGACATGCCAAGAACCTATCTGCCAGGCAGCCTTGAGTAAAGCAGCTGATGAAACACAGCCCTGTCATGCTCCCTTCACCCCTTATTTCCCATTCTGCAAACACCTAGCAGTAGTGAGCCTCAACAGCAGGCTCAGAAAACATTCCCTACAGAACCAGCTGGGGCTGGTGGACCTTGCTGGAAACATTCCAGCCATCCTCACCTGAAGAGGAATCTGCTCCCAAACACAGTAACTGATGTGTGCTGCACACAGATGTAACACAACTCTTTATTTACATTTCAAAAAAAGAAACCCCCAGGAGACAGATGTCAGATATTAAATCATTTCAGAAGAATGTCCAGAGTGGAGATGTGGCCTGCAGAGAGGACTGGGGCAGCAGGAGAACTGGCTGGAGCTGGAACTGCACAGGGCCAGCAGAGGCCTAACCACTGGTGAAGTAACACTGAAACAGAGAAGAAAGAGGTCCAAAGTGCTGGACAGACATTTGCATCTCATCCTGCAACAGCAAGCTCTGCAGTGACCCTGAATACTGTTACAGCAAGGTTCAAGGCATTTAATTGCTGCACGTTCACCTTAACTCTGAGTTGGAGGACTTAGGAGCCCTCCTGTGTCTCCATGCCAGGTATCTGCAACTACCTCCAAACCAAGAGTGCCTGTTTCTCCTGTCTGACTTTAAAGGATCTTGCCAGGAGGGTGTATAAAGGCAGTTCCTCAGACCTGTCTGGGAATGGCACTAGCCTCGTAACTAGAAGTGAAAAGCTTCTGGTCTCAAGTTGGATGTTGGCCAGAGATTTGTGTTCTCCAAACGTCAAGTCTAGGCCTGGACACAACCCTGAAGGCGACCTGACCCATCAACAAAGCTCATGTGCAAGAAAGCCTGTTACAAAGGGAAATCAAACAACAATTCAATTTCCTGTTGTCACTTCATCAGACAGGAGTTTGCACTGCAGATCTGAAAGACTTCCTTATGGACGTGGGGAAGGCAGCTTTGTGGGTAATTCCAGATGCCTTCGGAAATTATTTAATGAAAGGCCAAAATTTTTAAAATCTGCAACCAAAAAGGCCAATACAGCAGATTTCTGACAGGCTGACACACTGAAATTCAGAGAGATCTGTTTAAATGTTTGTGTTTTTACAGTGGAGTGGGCAGGCAAATGGAGAGGGAACACTACATGTTAGCCTGAGCTCTGCCCTGAGCCCACTGCTTTAACCAAAACAGAGCCCGAACAGCAGCAAACCCTGGAAACCTCCTCCTTCAGATGAGCACAGTGCTAGTTAAGACCGTGTAACATGACAGCTTCTTGGCCCTTCAGTGGTGGCAGTCCTGCAGCTGTACTGAGCAAGCAGGCTCAAATCCTCTCTCTGTCCATGTCTTTTCTTGATCTCTACCTACCCTGCACACAGATGCTCGGCTTTCAATAGAGACCAGGGTTCACCAACCAACAGGGCAACATGAACCTTCCCACCCTTCAGACTGCTTGGGTAACACCATCTCGATTCCTGCTGCACTTTACTGGCATCCACTAGTTTCTGAAATCTTCAAGGCAGCCTAGCCCCACTTGAAGGCACAGCTTCCACAAACCACCTTCCCCTTGACTGCAGCTGCAAAATCTTACTCTTCAAACACTGCCTTTCACGTTTCTCTAGCTCAGAGGGAAGCCAGTTCAGTTAGGTGGCAAAACCTAATGGTGTTAGAGAAGCATGCTCTGGTGTCTCACTGAGATGAATCTGCTCTCTGCAGGCTCAAGTGAATGTGAAAATGAGTCAAGAGAGAAGTAAGGAGATGGCACCGGGTGCCTGTGAAGACTAAGACTTACCAGTCTCTGGTTTACATTTCCCCACACTGAGAGATCACAACTGGCAGCTTGGGTTTGTTATTTGGACCTGTAGGCACATTCTGGAGACAAACAAGTACCTTATAAAACCATAGCAAATTCCGGGAGTGACAGGTGCTTGAAGGCTGGAGAAGAGGTGTCTGTGCAACATCAGCAACAGGGAAACCCTGACACAGCTCTGAGTAACACAAAAGCACTGTCATACTTTTGGCAGAGAACCCTTGTGTGCAGAGGTCTTGGATACAGACCAGACTCTAATCCTTTGGATCGAAGGGGAGGAACAGAGTGAAAACTGGAGAGCTCCTCATAAGATACAGCACAGGCATCACACAACTTGAGGTTGCTCTGGCTTAAATCTTTAAAGCTACCAATTACAGTTCCACATGCAAAGCAAACTTGACATTTGTACAGCGTGACAGAATCACAGAACGGTTTTGGTTGGAAACGACATTTAAAGGCCATCTAATCCAACCCCACTGCAGTGAGCAGGGACATCTTCAACCAAAGCAGGTTGATTGGAATCCTGTTCCAACCTGAACAGGAATAGTTCCAGTGAAGAGGCATCTCCCACCTCTCTGGGCAACCTGTGTCAGTGTATCACCACGTTCAGCATAACAGATTCTCCCTTCTCTCCACTCTGAATCTCCCTCTTATCGTTTCAAACCATCACCCCTTGTCTTGTCATAGCAAGCCCTGCTCAAGAGACTGTCCCCATTTTCCTCATAGGCTCCTGCCAAAGGAATCTGCACACAAGGCACTCACAGCGCAACCCTCCTTCTGAATCTCATTCTGCTGCAATAGGCTACTTTTTCCTGAGCCTCTTATTTCCTTTAACTTGCCCCTCTCTACAGTGATGCACGAAGCAGGTGCACCACAACACTTTCATCAGTGCTTCTGGCCAAGAGGGCTACCAGCACATGGGTTGTATCATGCTGTACAGTTCCTTGTGTGGGACTTTTTCTCAACCTCACAGTTGTCAGCTTTATGTCTGCCCCACTCTCTAGATTTAGATTAGAAGCTCTTGTGCACATGACCCCATGTGTGTGCCATGCAGTTAGTGTTGTAGTAGAATCCTAGAGTGGCTCAAATTGGAAGTGACCTCAGAGATCATCTGCTCCAACCTCTCCACCATGGGCAGGGACTCCTCACAACTAGACTCAGCTGTTCAAGGCCTCATCTAACCTGGCCTTGAACACCCCCAGGGAGCAGGCAGCCACAGCCCCAGCTTCAAACCATTGCCCCTTGTCCTGTCTCTAGACAACCTCGGGAAAAGTCCCTCTGCAGCCTTCCTGTAGCATCCCTCCAAGATTGCCCTGGAGCCTTCTCCTCTACAGGCTCCACATCCCCAGCTCCCTCAGCCTGTCCTCATGACAGAGCTGCTCCAGCCCTTGGATCATCTTTGTGGCCTCCTCTGGACTCATTCCACAGCTCTGTGTCCTTCTGCTGGGGACAGCAGGACTGGAGGTAGGATTTGAGGTGAGGTCTAAGCAGAGCAGAGTCAAAAGCCAGACTCCCCTCCCTTGCCCTGCTGTCCACACTCTTCTGGATGTAGCCCAGCTTTGCCTCCACAGATTGCTGCTATTCTAGAACAAGGACAACCCACAAGAAGTTATCAATGCCTCTATTCCTTAGTATACTGAAACCAGACAGTGGGAGAGAACAGAACAATCCAGGTTAATTAGTCTGCCACATGATTTTCCAATGTGGACATTCACAGTCAAAGACACAAATTAAACTTACTTCAATTTTTCTCATGACCAGCAGCCCATCAACAATTTTACCTAGAACAAGAAAATAAATGCACTTCAGCACGGCCCAGCTTCACCTTTGCTCCCCACCACTCATCACAGGTATGTGCATTTTTATTTCTCCTCAAAAGTCTTGTGCAGCACATAGCTACTGGACACACAGAATGGCTCAAGTTGGAAGGGACGTCTGAAATCATCTACTCCAACATCCCCACTATGGGCAAGGACACCTCTTAACTCAGCTGCTCAAGGCCTCAGCCAACCTGGCCTTGAACACCTCCAGGAAGAAGGCAGCTACAACCTCCATGGGCAACCTGTTCTGCATTCTCACCACCATCCTACTGAAGGACTTCTTCCTCAGATCCAGCTGTCCCTCGGCTTCAAACCATTCCCCCTTGTCCTGTCTTTAGACATCCTCATGAAAAGCCCTTCTCCAGCCTTCCTGTAGCATCCCTTCAGGTACTGGCAGGTAGCAATAAGGTCCCCCTAGAGTCTTCTCCAGGTTGAACACCCTAAGCTCCCTCAGTCTGTCCTCACAGCAGAAGTGCTCCAGCCTTTGGTTCATCTTTGTGGCCCTTCTCTGGACTTGCTACAACAGTTTTATGTCCTTCTTATGCTGGGGACACTTCAGGGTTCGTCACCTATCCCTAAACTGATAAAGGAAACAAGCCCTCTTAAAACACTTTCCATGTTCAAAGAGACCAAGCACACTTTCCCATTGCAGGGGTGATGTGTAGAAATCTAGGGTTTGAGATTCCAGGTGTGCTACCAACACAGCCTCTGTAAGGACACAAAACTCAACTATGAACAATGTCAGTGCTACTTAAGAATCAGAACAAGTGGTATGGAGGACCCCACTTTAAAGTCTGGCCTTGAAACCCTACAAGTTCATGTGGCAGTACAGGAAAAATAACTAGATTGGTTTCCTCCCCAAAAGTGGAGAGGAAAATCATTCCTTTGCTCATCTATCCCTTCTGCCCTGACATAAATTGTTCCAGATCACTAAGTCCAGTCCATTGCCCAGTACCACCACAGCCATTAAACTATGTCCTCAAATGCCATGTCCGCAGGTTTTATGAACACCTCCAGGGATGTTGACTCCACCACCCTTCTGGGTTGCTCCACTCTTGCAGCAGAGAATTTTTTTCTCTAACCTAAACCTCCCCTGACACGATTTCAGGCCACTTCCTCTCATTCTATCACTTGATACTATGGAGAGGAGAGCTACCCCCACCTCACTGCAACTGCCCCTCAGGCAGCTGTAGAGGGCAATGAGGTTTCCCCTCAGCCTCCTCATCTCCACACGAAACAGCCCCAGCTCCCTCAGCTGCTCCTCAACAGGCCTATTCTCCAGACCCTTTACCAGTTTTGCTACCTTTCTATCACACCATGCACTGCCTGTGCAAACAAAGTTTCACCCCAACAACGTCTGCCTGCAGACACCTCTACTGTCATAAGTGGCGGCCGGCGGGAGGGGAGAAATCAGCAGTCCCTGGTAGCTTTATGAGTGTCTGTGAGGGGGTAGTGCAGGCTGCACTGCAGGGACTCACCAAACACGACATGTTTGCCATCCAACCAGTCACACTTGGAGCACGTGATGAAAAACTGACAGCCGTTGGTACTGGGGCCACTGTTTGCCTGGGAGGTGAGAAGGGCAAAAGATGAAATGTGTCCAGACTTCAGAGACTCAGAACAGTTTGGGTTGAAAGGGACCTTAAAGGTCATTTCTATGAAGTTTAATGAGGCCAAGTGTAGTGTCTTGCACCTGGGAACATCTAACCCAGGAATGCAGCTCAGACTGGGAGCCACTTGGCTTAAGAGGAGCCCCGTGGAGAGGGACTGGAGGCCTTGGTGGACAAAAGGCTCAAGATGAGTGAATAATGAGCGGCAGGGGCAAAGAAAGTCAACAGGATGCTGGGTTGCATTAAGCAGGCTATCACCAGCAGAGATAAAGATGTCATTGTTCCACTCAGTGCTGGGCAGGCTCCACCTTGAGCACTGTGCACAGATTCCTGCTATACAAGAAGGATGGGGACAGGCTGGAAAGGGTCCAGAGAAGAGCCACAAGAATGATCAGAGGACTGGCAGCCCTGGCATATGGAGGAAGGCTGAGTGAAATGGCTTTGTTCAGCCTTGGGAAGAGAGGGCTTAGGGGAGATCTCATAACATAACCATGTGTAAGTACAGAAAGGGTGGCTGTCATGAATCACAGAATCAGGCAGGGTTGGACGGGACCACGAGGACCATCCAGCTCCAATCCCCTGCCGTGGGCAGGGACACCCTACCCTAGATCAGGCTGCCCAGAGCCTCATCAGCCTGACCTGAAACACCTCCAGGCATGAGGCCTCAACCATCTCCCTGGGCAACCCATGCCAGGCTCTCAGCACTCTCATGCTGAAGAACTTCCTCCTCACATCCAGTCTGAATCTCCCCACCTCCAGCTTTGCTCCATTCTCCCCAGTCCTGTCACTATCTGAGAGCCTAAAAACTCCCTCCCCAGCTTTTTTGTAGCCCACTTCAGACACTGGAAGGCCACAAGAAGGTCACCTGGGAGCCTCATCTTCTCCAGACTGCACAGCCTCAACTCTTTCAGTCTGTCCTCACAGTAGAGCAGCTCCAGCCATGTGAGCATCCTCATGGCCCTGCTCTGGACACACTCCAGCACCTCCACATCCCTCTTGTCCCACGGGCTCCAGCACTGGATGCAGTACTCCAGGTGGGGTCTCAGGAGAGTGGAGCAGAGGGGCAGAATCACCTCCCTGGCCTTGCTGCCCACACTGCTCCTGCTGCAGCCCAGGCTCTGGTTGCTCTCTGGGCTGCCAGTGCACACTGCTGGCTCACGCTGAGCTTCTTGTCCGCCAGCACCCCCAAGTCCCTCTCCTTAGGGCTGCTCTCCAGCCAGGCACTGCCCAGCCTGTATTTGTGGTTGGGATTGCCTTGACCCCACTGCTGGACCTTGCACTTGGTCTTGTTAAACCTCATAAGGTTGGTTTGTGCCCACCTCTCCAGCCTGTCCAGGTACCTCTGGATACCATCCCTGCCCTCCAGCCTGTCTGCTACAGCACAGAGCTTGGTGTGGTCAGCAAACTTGCTGAGGCTGCACTCAATGCCTCTGTCCACGGCACTGACAAAAATGTTGAAAAAGATTGAACCCAGGACTGATCCCTGAGGGACTCTGCTTGCCATTGCCTCCACTTGGACGTGGACCCATTGGCAGCCACTCTTTGGGTGCAGCCATCAAGCCAGTTCTTTATCCATCCTGTGCTCCACCCATCACACAGATGTCTCACCAGCCTGGAGACCATGATGTGGTGCAGAACAGTGCCAAAGGCTTTGCTTGGGTTCAGGTAAATGCCATCAGTTGCTTGCCCCTCAGCTATTAATGTTGTGACCTGCTCATAGAAGGCCACCAGGTTTGTCAGGCAGGATTTGCCCCTGAAGTGGGAGACTCCTTTTGTACAGAGTCCCATGGTAAAGATAAGGGGTGACAGGGACAAGTTGCTACTGGGGAGATTCCAACTGGATGCCAAGAAAAATGTTTTCACCATTGGGACTACTGGACACTGGATAAAGCTCCCCAGGGAGGTGCTGGATTCTCCTACATTAGAGAGTGTCAAGGCCCAGCTTGCCAAGGGGCTGGGCCAGCTCATTTCAACTGTATTCTTACCCTGGAAGGTTGGACTGGATGATCCTTGAGGTCCCTTTTTAGCTGACTGTTACACAACCCAAAGAAGAGAGGACACATACCTCCAGCAGTGCTGTGTGCTGGGATGTGGCATATCACCAGATCTGCTCATGCCAGCATGCACAGGGGCCACAGCAACAATTTATTATAAGTCTCCAACAGCATGACCGGCACAAGACTATGCTGACATCTGGGTTCTAGAGCATGCTCCTGATAAAAGGCTGAACTTTTTGGTCATTACTTACTGGTTGCAGCACTGTCCTGGGAAAAGTCAAGCCAGGAACTCAGGTAGAAAAGAAACAAAAAAGCAGCTGATGTCTGCTTTGTGGAAGGTTTACTGAGAATAATTAAAACAAAGAAGTGTGTCTGCTGTGCTGATCAGGATAAGAAAAGTAACAGTAAGATTGGCACAGGACTCACAGGAACAGCTAATTCACATTTGAGTGCAACACCCAGAGCATTTATGCTCTGCTAAGAAACCGTCTCTAGAAAGATCCTTTCAGCCAGCTCTGGAAGGATCCAGCTGGGGCAGGCCATGGTTTGATCCAGCAGAACAACTGCAGAGTCACGGCCACATTAACACAAAGCTGGTAATGCCAGCCTAGATACCTCCTCCCACACTGGGACATTGGTTATTAGCTGTGTCACACCACCTCTCTCTGAGCCATGTTTTGAACTGGATCATAGTATCACAGAATCCTAGAGTGGTTCAGGTTCGAAGAGACCTCAGAGATCATCTACTCCAACCTCCCCATCCTGGGTAGGGACACCTCCCAGTTAGACTCAGCTGCCCAAGGCCTCATCCAACCTGGTCTTCAAGACTCCCAGAGGAGCCATCCACAAACTCCACCACTTGCCACTGTATTCTGAAAGCTGATCAGAGCCTGCCTCAGCCCTTCAACAGTTAACTAAGAAAGGATGCAGCAGAATCAGGACTTTTGTGTTAACATATTAATCCCTGAGGAGCCTTCTGACCAGGAGTTATAAAGCATATCTTTCAGACCTTGTATCTAATGGCGGAGATTTCTGTTGTCTGGCAAATAATTTATCCAGTTAGGAAAAGGGCACAGAGAAAGTACCAAAAAGCTTTTTAGCTCCATCATGTCATTATTTTGCACTCACCATGGAGAGCAGCCCAGGGGCAGAGTGTTTCAGCTTGAAGTTTTCATCTGCGAAAGGTCCCCTGTATATACTGGCTACTCCAGTGCCATCTCCCTGCAAGAGAAAGGTGCCCAGTGAGCCACAGCATTTGTTCTGTAGCAATTACTGCAGAAGAATAAAATCATCATCATCATCCTAGAATGGCTCAGGTTGGAAGGGACCTCAGAGCTCATCTACTCCAACCTCCCCACCATGGGCAAGGACACTTCTCAACTAGACTCAGCTGCTCAAGGCCTTGAACACCTGCAGGCAGGAGGCAGCCACAACCTCCCTGGGCAACCTGTTCCAGAGTCTCACCACCCTCCTACTGAAGAACTTCTTCCTCAGCTGCACTCTAACCCTGCTCTCCCTCTCAGCTTCAAACCATTCTCCCTTGCCCTGTCTCTGGACACCCTCAAGAAAAGTCACTCTGCAGTCTTCCTGCAGGATCCCTTGAGGTACTGGCAGGCAGCTCCAAGGTTGCCCTGGAGTCTTGTCTTCTCCAGGCTGCACACCCCCAGCTCCCTCAGCCTGTCCTCACAGCAGAGCTGCTCCAGCTCTTGGATCATCTTTGTGGCCTCCTCTGGACTCACTCCACAGCTCTGTGTCCTTCTGCTGGGGACAGCAGGACTGGAGGCAGATTTGAGGTGAGGTCTCAGCAGAGCAGAGCCAAGGGGCAGAATCCCCTCTCTTGCCCTGCTGTCCACATTCCTCTGGATGCAGCCCAGCTCACAGCTGCCTTCTGGGCTGCATGAGGACACTGCTGGCTCCTGGGGAGCTCCTCAGCAACCAACATCCCCAGGTCTCTTTCTTCAGGGCTGCTCTGAACCCACTCTGCACCCAGCCTGGATCTGTACATAGGACTGGACTGACCCAGGTGCAGGATCTTGCATTTTGACTGGTTGAACCTCATGCAGATAGCACTGGTCTACTTCTCAAGCCTGCCCACATCCTTTTGGATGTCACCTCTGCCCTCAGCCCTGAGCCAACAAATGCCACCAAAGAGAATTGAAGTTGAACATTAGAGCGTCCAGGAAAAGTACAAAAGCAATATAGAAGTACATACATTTACAAAGTCACCTCCTTGGATCATGAAGTCTTTTATAACCCTAAAAAGTAAAACAATACTTAGTCCTCAGCAGAACAAATGCCTCAAGAAGATTAATGTGGTAAAAAGGTGTTCTGCCTTGCAGCACAACCAAAGTTATCAGGGTCTACTAATGCTACAACCTAAAATTCACAACGAATATTAACTGTTGGTTGCTATTGGGTAATTTGGGACCTGTTGCTACTCAACCAGGAGCAGTGATTAGGTGACTGATGCCAGAAAATCATCTCTGACCTGGCACACCAGGTACAGGGGATCCCTCCCAGCGATCCCAGAGTGCACATCTGAGAACATCCCTGAAGGCCCCGAATCCTCAGGAGAACAATGTCAGCAGTGACCTACACGATGACTCTTAGATCAGTAAGGCCCTTGAGGTAGCTCTCAAAATCACCTCTAGCTCAGGCTGCTGTTTAAATAGATCAATTACCTGTGGAAAGTGCTTCCCTTGTAACCTATAGGCACACCATCTTTCCTGCAAGGAAACAAAAACTAAAATCATTGCTACTTACTGGATATTCCCCGCCCAGAAACCCAAGAGTTCCAAAGGGTCACCCTGTTATCAGCTGTCTTGGTAGAACCAAATGCTGCAGCCTGGTGCCAGCAGAGACCAAGGGAAACCTTTCTGAATGGGCTCTGAGTGCTTAGCAACATGGTTTGTCTGTACCACCACCTTCATGGGATCCCAGCACAGCGTGCAGCATTGGCAGGTGGGATTTGCAGAAGGGGCTTTTCAGAACAACCTAAGTACAAAGTTAAGCCCCAAAGCCTGCCTTGTCTATAACTGACTGAGCCCAGCACAACTTCCTCAAAGCAGATTTCTCTGCAGTTTGTGCTACTGTAGTAAAAGAAATCTCCAAATGAGCCTTATTCCTCCTTATCCAGCCCTGTTTCTCTGAGTAGGCTGCATAGGAGAGCACATGAAGCCACTCACCTGAATTCCCCGGTACAGAACTGCCTGGAAAACAAAAACAAGAGCAGAGTGTGAGGCTAGAAATGAACTCTGAGGACACAGGGACTCACTGACCATGCTCTGCCTGCTGTACAAGCTTTCCTTGCTGCACTGGGGACCTCCCCAGTGAAAGAGGAACAGTCAGAAACTTCTCCCCACTGCTGTTTCATATCAGACTTCTGTGCTTTCTGCAGTTCAGAAGGGCAGATACTTAACACTGAGCATGTGAGACAGGGAATGGGGAGCAGGCATCACTTTTCACAATGTACAAAGTATGTCCAGAGGTATTTGGTGGAAGTGGGATGTCCAAGCAGTATACCGTTCAGCCAGTGCCAGGAGAACTCCACCAGGGTACTGACAGACTGTTTTTTATAGAAGGCAGAACATGGGCAGTGATTGCACAAGGGGCAGTGGGTGTGAGCTAGAACACACAAGGCTTCACTTGAACTTATGGAGAAACACCTTCAAGGGTGACAGAGCCCTGGAGCAGGCTGCCCAGAGAGGTTGTGGAGCTGCCTTCTCTGATGACTTTCCAAACCCTCCTGGACGTGTTCCTGTGCAACCTGTGCTAGGCATGCCTGCTTTAGCAGGTGGCTGGACTCCATGATCTCCGGAGGTCCCTACCAACACCCACCATTCCGTGATTGCATGATTCTATAAATGTACCAAGTCTATCAGAAGCTCCGCAGAGAGAGTAGAGAGAAACTGGAGCCCATTCCAGCAAAACGGGCTCACCCCAGGGCATCAGGAAGCTGCAAGATCTCTGGGAACACAGAGAATAATGTGGTTGCAGTGGTTGTCGGAGGCAGGTAGTCACTGTGTTTCCAGAGACATTCCTGCACTGAAAAGCCAGGCTGAGCTGCAGGCACACTAGCTGCTCCTCACCTGAAGTTCTCAGCTGTTTTGGGTACAACATCAGCAAACAGCTCGATCTTCATGCGCCCAACCTCCTGGGGAGACAGTGGCCAGGTAAGTGTCTGCATCTAGGGTTCTCCCCTAAATTCAACCTCCCAACACTGTGAGTCCCTCCCGATGCACTTCTGCACCCCTCCCATGCAGCACTTGCCACTTGCCTTTCACATGTGCCGTGTCACCCTACAGAACCCTGCTACTCCCTCTTGCTCTACCAAGCTCTTCCAATTTCCCCCCACAAACCCCACAATGAACTCTTGGACATCCCCCCTCCCAGTTGCACCCTCTTTACGTTCCCACATGCCCAATTAAACCCCTACAGCAACCTGAGCTGTGCGCCCCTGCAAAACTACGCCCAGGCGGCCACGCAAGCCCCTCGCCCCTGCCCCTCCCCCTCCCAAAACCCCTAAGTGTTCCCCTCCCCCCCTCTCCAGTTACCATACAAGCCTCTGAGCCGTGCACCTCCCAACCCCTCTCTGCGCTCATACACCCTCGAT
>VWZE01017702.1:16068-32672 GCA_013396675.1 Eubucco bourcierii
CTGCTTCGCTTCCCTCCCTCGATGCAGCTTCTCTCCCGCCCGCACAGCCCAGCAGGCACCGCCCGGCACAGCCCGCAGAACCCGGACCGCGCTTCGCCCACCTGCCCGCCGATGGTGACATCGAAGAAGACCACAGGGTTGCTAGGATTAGCAGCCAGCACGGCCATGACGGCCGCTCCGCTACAGGAAGTGAGGCCGGAGGCGGAAGCGGAGGCGGGAGGCGGGGAGGGAGCTAGGCGGGAGGTGCGGGCCCGGAGCTGGCGATGGGCGCAGGGACCAGTGGGACGGCATGGGGTCAGCAGGGACATCTGCAACTAGAGCAGGTTACTCAGAGCCCCGAGGCCGGTTCGAACGTTTAGGGAGCACAGAGGCACTGACTTGGAAGGGAAGGTGCAGACGAGTCTCGCAAACCTGGCCGAGAGGGTCTGGTTGCAGCATTTAAAGCACACAGCGATGCATACTCATCACTTTGTCCAGATACCTGCAACATCTTCATCGGTCTCTCGGGGTTTATGCTAATGGATGAAAATGAATGCATGTGCACTTCTAGCCCTGAAAAAAACCCCCAAAGCCTCCTTTGCCCACCTGGCTGAGGCAGGAGAGGAGGACAGCCCCTGCCAGGCAGGCACATCTACTCCACTGCTGACCACGGAGGCTCCCAGCGCTTGGTAGCAGCTGCTGGACCTTCACCCCCCAGCCAGTGGCCACGCTGGAGGGACCCAGGTGGCCAGACTCACCCTGTGCAAACACCTGCTTGGGCTCACCCCCAGAGCCCATCCTCGAACACAAGTAAACATAAAGAGAAGCTAAGAGGCACTAAAACGCAGACCCAGGAGGCTCAGACTTGTCACCATCCAACCTGGTCCTGGGTATCCCCAGACAGCCACGGAGGAGCAGAGTACCAGTGTCAGCTCTCCTGCAGGGAGTGCCCAGGGTCGCTGCCCTCTCCTTTCACCAACGGCACCCCCGCGGCTCCGCCTCCACCTTGCTGCCCAGGTCACTGATGTCATCTGCAAGGGACAGGCCTCGGTATCAGTGCTGACTGCAGGGGAAGAGCTTCTTGCCCCCAGCTGTCCCCAGTATCAGGTTCCCCCTCCCACAGCACCCACCCAGCAGCACTGCCCTGGTGGCAGAGGAGGTACCTTTGTCCAGCAGTGCTGGGGACAGTGACGTGAGGTCACCAAACTGAAAGAGAAAGAGTCACACAATGAGGGAGGCTCACTGTAGACCTGCAAGTTGGCATCTGCTTGAAAGAAGGTGCCAGGCTTTGCTTGGTGGTGCCCAGGGACAAGGACCAATGGGCACAGACTAGAACCCAGGAGGTTCCACCTGAACAGGAGAAACTTGTTTGGTATGAGGGTGCTGGAGGCCTGGAGCAGGCTGCCCAGGGAGGTTGTGGAATCTCTTCCTGTGCAGAGCTTCCACCCCCAGCCATTGTGCTCTTGGGTGAGCTGCTGTGGCTGCCCTGCTGAGGTAGGGGTGTTTGACTGGGTGAGCTCCAGAGGTCACTTCCCACCCCTCCATGCTGAGATTTGGGGATTCTCTGAGAGAAGTGGGGAGATTCTTCTCCTCCCTCCTCCAGACATCCAAAGTTCAGCTGATGCTCAACTGCCCCAAGACCAATGAACTTAGGCATGAGTGAGCCAGGATGGAAGATGCTCTTTGACCTTCAAAGATCAACAAGTTGGAGATCCTTGCTGCAGGCCCTCAAGACAGTTCAGAATGTCCTTCAGCAAAGTTGTTTAAGGAACCAGGTTGAGAGGACCTCATTCATGTTAATATAGATGTGCAGGGTGAGTGCCCAGAGGACAGAGCCAGGCTCTGCTGGGTGATGCCCAATGACAGGACAAGGGCAATGGTGGAAGCTGAGACATAGGAAGTTCCATGGAAACATGACAAAAACCTTTTTCACTGTGTGCGTGACAGAACCCTGGAACAGGCTACCCAGGGGGCTTGTGGAGTCTCCCTCTCTGGGGATATTCCAAATGCCCTGGATGTGTTCCTGAGTGATCTACCCTGGGTGCCCCTACCCTGGCAGGGGGGGTTAGACTGGCTGACCTCTGGAGGTCCCTTCCAACCCTTTACCACTTGGTGATTGTGTGACTCTGTGCCAGAGTGGTTTGTGCAGCAAAGGCACCACTTGGAGCTGTGGCTCTCTGGGGTTGACTGGCAGGGTGTGGGAGTTTGAGCGATCCTGGATNGACAAAAACCTTTTTCACTGTGTGCGTGACAGAACCCTGGAACAGGCTACCCAGGGGGCTTGTGGAGTCTCCCTCTCTGGGGATATTCCAAATGCCCTGGATGTGTTCCTGAGTGATCTACCCTGGGTGCCCCTACCCTGGCAGGGGGGGTTAGACTGGCTGACCTCTGGAGGTCCCTTCCAACCCTTTACCACTTGGTGATTGTGTGACTCTGTGCCAGAGTGGTTTGTGCAGCAAAGGCACCACTTGGAGCTGTGGCTCTCTGGGGTTGACTGGCAGGGTGTGGGAGTTTGAGCGATCCTGGATTAGGGTTAGGTGCAGGGTTAGCGTTAGGGGTTAGGGTTAGGGTTAGGCTTATTGTTAGGGTTAGCATTTCGGGTAGGGTTAGGGGTAGGGTTAGGTTTAGCCATTAGGGTTAGAGTTAGGGTTAGGGTTAGAGTTAGGGTTAAGGTTAAGGTTAGTGTTAGGGTTATGGTTAGGGTTAGTGTTAGGTTTGGAATTAGGTTTAGGGTTAGGTTTATGGGTTAAGTTTAGGGTTAGGGGATAGGATTAATCTTATTGTTAGGGGTTATTCTTACGGTTAGGGTTAGGGTCAGGATTGGTGTTAGGGTTAGGTTTTGGGTTAGGGGTTTGGGTTAGGGTTAGGATTAGGTTTTAGGGTTTAGCGGTTATGTTTAGGGTTAGGGTTAGGGGTTAAGGTTAGATTTAGGGTTAGGGTTATGGTTAGCCATTAGGGTTAGCGTTAGGGTTAAGGTTAGGGTTCGGGTATGGGGTTAAGTTTAGGGTTAGGTCTAGCGTTAGCATTTGGAGTAGGCTTACATGTAGGATTAGGGTTAGCCGTTAGGGTTAGTATTAGGGGTTAGTGTTTGGGTTAGGGTTAGGTTAAGATTAGGTTTAGAGTTAGGGTTAGGAGTATGGCTAGGGTTAGGATTTGGGTTGTGGTTANGTTTTGGGTTAGGGGTTAGGATTAGGTTTTAGGGTTTAGCGGTTATGTTTAGGGTTAGGGTTAGGGTTAGGGTTAGGGATTGTGTTAGGGTTAGTGGTAGGGTTAGGATTAGGATTAGCATTGGGGGTTAGGGTTAGGCTTATTGTTAGGGTTAGCATTTGGGGTAGGGTTAGGTGTACGGTTAGGTTTAGCCATTAGGGTTTGAGTTAGGGTTATGGTTAGGGTTAGAGTTAGGGTTAGGGTTAAGGTTAGTGTTAGGGTTAGGGTTCGTGTTAGGTTTGGTATTAGGGTTAGGGTTAGGTTTATGGGTTAGGGTTAGGGGATACGATTAATCTTACTGTTAGTGGTTACTGTTACGGTTAGGTTTAGGGTCAGGATTTGTGTTAGGGTTAGGTTTTGGGTTAGGGGTTAGGGTTAGGATTAGGTTTCAGGGTTTAACGGTTATGTTTAGGGTTAGGGTTAGTGATTAGGGTTAGATTTAGGGTTTGAGTTATGGGTTAGGGTTAGGATTAGGTTTTAGGATTTAGCGGTTATGTTTAGGGTTAGGGTTAGTGGTTAAGGTTAGATTTAGGGTTAGGGTTTGGGTTAGCCATTAGGGTTAGCGTTAGAGTTAGGGTTAGAGTTGGGGTTAGGGTTTGGGTATGGGGTTAAGTTTAGGGATAGGTCTATCGTTAGCGTTTGGGATAGGCTTACATGTAGGATTAGGGTTAGCCATTAGGGTTTGGGTTAGGGTTAGTATTAGGGGTTAGTGTTTGGGTTAGGGTTAGGGTTAGGTTAAGATTAGGTTTAGAGTTAGTGTTAGGGTTAGGAGTATGGCTAGGGTTAGGGTTAGGATTTGGGTTGTGGTTAGTGTTAGGATTATGGTTTAGGATTTAGTGTTTATGTTTAGTGTTAGGGTTAGCGTTATGGCTAGCGTTAGGGTTAGGGGTTAAGGTTAGGGTTAGGGTTAGGATTTGGGTTGTGGTTAGTGTTAGGATTATGGTTTAGGATTTAGTGTTTATGTTTAGTGTTAGGGTTAGCGTTATGGCTAGCGTTAGGGTTAGGGGTTAAGGTTAGGGTTAGGGTTAGGCATTAGGATTAGCGTTATGGTTATCGTTAGAGTTAGGGTTTAGGTTTAGGGTTTGGGTTAGGGTTACGGTTAATGTTAGGAGTTAGGTTTAGGGTTAGGGTTAAAGTTAGGGTTAGGGATAGGGGTTAGGGTTAGGGTTAGGATTAGGTTTAATGTTAGGGTTAGGGTTAGTGTTAGGGTTAGGATTAGTGTTAGGATTAGGATTAGGTTTAGAGTTAGCGTTATTGTTAAGAGCGATTAGGGTTAGGCATTGGATTACGGTTAGGTGTTAGGGTTAGGTTTAGGGTTAAGATTAGGGTTAGGGTTTATCTTTAGGATTAGGGAAAGGGATAGATTTAGGGTTCAGATTAGGTTTAGTACCTTGGTTGTAGCGTTAGGTTTAGGGTTAGCATTTAGGGTTTAGTGGTTAGGGTTAGTGTTAGGGTTAGGTTTAGGATTAGGGAAAGGGAGAGATTTAGGGTTCAGATTAGGTTCAGTACTTTGGGTGTAGGGTTAGGTTTAGGGTTAGCATTTAGGGGTTAGTGTTTAGTGTTAGTGTTAGAGTTAGGTTTAGGGTTTAACGTTTCGTGGTTATGTTTAGTGTTATGGTTAGGGGTAGGGTTATGTTATGTGTTAGGGGTTAAGGTTAGCATTAGGGTTAGGGATAGATTTAGGGTTAGTGTTAGACTTATTGTTAGGGTTAGCATTTGGCGTAGGGTTAGGTGTAGGGTTAGGTTTAGCCATTTGGGTTAGAGTTAGGGTTAGGGTTAGGGTTAGAGTTAGGGTTAAAATTAAGGTTAGTGTTAGGGTTAGGGTTAGGGTTAGGTTTGGGATTAGGGTTAGGGTTAGGTTTACGGGTTAGGGGATAGGATTAATCTTATTGTTAGTGATTACTGTTATGGTTAGGGTTCGGGTTAGGGTCAGGATTGGTGTTAGGGTTAGGTTTTGGGTTAGGGGTTTGGGTTAGGGTTAGGATTAGGTTTTAGGGTTTAGCGGTTATGTTTAGGGTTAGGGTTAGGGGTTAAGGTTAGATTTAGGGTTAGGGTTATGGTTAGCCATTAGGGTTAGCGTTAGGGTTAAGGTTAGGGTTCGGGTATGGGGTTAAGTTTAGGGTTAGGTCTAGCGTTAGCATTTGGAGTAGGCTTACATGTAGGATTAGGGTTAGCCGTTAGGGTTAGTATTAGGGGTTAGTGTTTGGGTTAGGGTTAGGTTAAGATTAGGTTTAGAGTTAGGGTTAGGAGTATGGCTAGGGTTAGGATTTGGGTTGTGGTTAGGGTTAGGATTATGGTTTAGGATTTAGTGTTTAGTGTTAGGGTTAGTGTTATGGCTAGCGTTAGGGTTAGGGGTTAAGGTTAGGGTTAGGGTTAGCCATTAGGGTGAGCGTTATGGTTATGGTTACGATTAGGGTTTTGGTTTAGGATTTGGGTTAGGGTTAGGGTTAATGTTAGGAATTAGGTTTCGGGTTAGGTTTAATGTTAGAGTTAGGGTTAGTGTTAGGGTTAGGGATAGGGGTTAGGGTTAAGGTTAGGGTTAGGTTTAATGTTAGGGTTAGGGTTAGTGTTAGGGTTAGGGATAGGGGTTAGGGTTAAGGTTAGGGTTAGGTTTAATGTTAGGGTTAGGGTTAGTGTTAGGGTTAGGATTAGTATTAGGATTATGGTTAGGGTCAGGGTTAGGGTTAGGGTTAGCGTTATTGTTAAGAGCAATTAGGGTTAGGGGTTGGATTACAGTTAGGGGTTAGTGTTAGGTTTAGGGTTAAGATTAGGGTTAGGGTTTTGCTTTAGCATTAGGGAAAGGGATAGATTTAGGGTTCAGATTAGGGTTAGTACCTTGCGTGTCGGCTTAGCTTTAGGGTTAGGTTTTAAGGGTTAGTGGATATGTTTAGCATTAGGGGTTAGGGTTAGAGCTAGAGTTAGGGTTAGGATTAGGGTTAGGATCAGGGTTAGCGTTAGGGGTTAGGGTTAGGGTTAGCCTTATTGTTAGGGTTAGCATTTGGGGTAGGGTTAGGGGTAGGGTTAGGTTTAGCCATTAGGGTTAGGGTTAGAGTTAGGGTTAGGGTTAGAGTTAGGGTTAGGGTTAGGGTTAAGGTTAGTGTTAGGGTTAGGGTTAGTGTTATGTTTGGGGTTAGGCTTAGGGTTAGGTTTATGGGTTAGGGTTAGCGTTAGGGTTAGGGGATAGGATTAATCTTATTGTTAGGGATTAGTGTTACATTTAGGGTTAGCGTCAGGATTGGTGTTAGTGTTAGGTTTTGGGTTAGGGGTTAGGATTAGGGTTTAGTGTTTAGTGGTTATGTTTAGGGTTAGGGTTACGGCTACGGTTAGGGTTAGGGGTTAGGGTTAGATTTAGGGTTAGGGTTAGCCATTAGGGTTAGTGTTAGGGTTAGTATTAGGGGTTAGTGTTTGGGTTAGGGTTAGGGTGAGGTTAAGATTATGTTTAGGGTCAGCATTAGAGTTAGGGTATGGCTAGGGTTAGGGTTAGGATTTGTGTTGTGGTTAGGGTTAGGATTATGGTTTAGTGTTTAGTGTTTATGTTTAGTGTTAGAGTTAGCGTTATGGCTAGGGTTAGGGTTAGGGGTTAAGGTTAGGGTTAGGGTTATCCATTAGGGTTAGCATTATGATTATGGTTAGAGTTAGGTTTTAGGTTTAGGGTTTGGGTTAGGGTTAGGGTTAGGGTTAATGTTAGGGGTTAGGTTTAGGGTTAGGTTTAAAGTTAGGGTTAGGGATAGGGGTTGGGGTTAGAGTTAGGGTTAGGGTTAGGTTTAATGTTAGGGTTAGGGTTAGTGTTAGGGTTAGGATTAGTGTTAGGTTTAGGGATAGGGTCAGGGTTATGGTTAGGTTTAGCTTTATTGTTAAGAATGATTAAGGTTAGAGTTTGGTTATGGTTAGGGGTTAGGGTTAGGTTTAGGGTTAAGATTAGGGTTAGGGTTTATCTTTAGGATTAGGGAAAGGGATAGATTTAGGGTTCAGATTAGGGTTAGTACCTTGGGTGTAGGGTTAGGTTTAGGGTTAGCATTAGGGGTTAGTGTTTAGTGTTAGTGTTAGGGTTAGGTTTAGGGTTTGGCGTTTAGGGTTTAATCTAGCATCCACTCCATCATAGTCTATTACAATTACCAACTACTTAACATAGCTTATTCTAATCACTTAAACCTTATTATAATCTCCCATTGTTTATCCCTATTGTTCCCACACCCCCTTTGATATCATCCATTACTATTGACACCTCTTGTACCATGTATCCCCCTTTAAAACCCTGGAGTGGAAATTTGACACTACCACTTTAAGACAAACTTCTGCTGTACGGCCTGTGTGTGGGAAGCTCAACTGCGCCGTGCGCGGCGGAGGCGGCGGGCAGAAGCGCCAGGCAGTGCTGGGTGGGGGCCGGGGTACAGAAGGAAAACCCTGCAAAAAAAGCCAAAGAATCAACTTTTGAGAAAACTTAACAAACACAGTCACACGACTTNCACTTAAACCTTATTATAATCTCCCATTGTTTATCCCTATTGTTCCCACACCCCCTTTGATATCATCCATTACTATTGACACCTCTTGTACCATGTATCCCCCTTTAAAACCCTGGAGTGGAAATTTGACACTACCACTTTAAGACAAACTTCTGCTGTACGGCCTGTGTGTGGGAAGCTCAACTGCGCCGTGCGCGGCGGAGGCGGCGGGCAGAAGCGCCAGGCAGTGCTGGGTGGGGGCCGGGGTACAGAAGGAAAACCCTGCAAAAAAAGCCAAAGAATCAACTTTTGAGAAAACTTAACAAACACAGTCACACGACTTTTCAGTCATGTGAGCTCCGTAAAGCGATCCGAGAAGCGGGCGGGCGAGCGCCGCAGCTGCGCTCTCTGAGAATCGCCGCCATCCGGCGGAGGGGGAGTGGGTTCGCGGGCTGGCGGGGCTGGGTCGCGCACTGCTCCGCACCCCACGACCCGTCCTCCGCGCAGCTATTCATCCAAGGCAACTCTCGCTACTGTCCGCTAAGATCCTGTACTCTCACGGTCGGCGTCCCAGCGGCTGATCTTCCGTTCCTGGCTGGTTGAATACCAGTCGCGATCGCGAGCCGCGCCACTTGGCGGCTGCAGAGTTTCTGCCGGTGTCGCCTTTGAGAGCTTCGTTGGCCTATCCACAGTTGTTTGTGGGTCCTGGGCACCTTTGAAATTTATGACCTACTGTCTCAATGCTGTAGCGATTAGGACTGAAAATAGAGCAACGCGCTGTTCTACTTGCATTTCGTTTAAAGTGTTGATAACATTTCGCCGGACCAGTCCAAGTTCCTTAATTGTTTACTGCCTTGTTTACTTACAGTCAGGATTCTCTCCTAAAGGAGGTCTCTCCATTCTTGTGGGCTAAAACATAAAGGTGTATTTTGTATATGTCCATTTTCCTTTGCCCTTTTTAACAACTCACAGACTTTCTTCCAATTTCTGCTTTTCTCAAAAGCACTGTAGTAGTGAGAGAACTACCTCCTTTTCCGTGGTGCAGCTATAGTCTGTGTCCTACCACGATTTCTGCGTCCAACCGCGCTCCGCCAACAACAGTGGACATGCTGCAGGTCCCTGCTCTTCCACATCGAGCATGTCCTCATACAGCGATCCCGAACCTGTCATTACTGTCCATTCTGAGTCTCCCAAAGGACTTCCTTGTTCAGGTTTATCAGTCACAGCCTTTTGCAATGCTGCCACAACTTTTGCCTCTCTGTGCAGTTGTTCTATCATGAGACGCACTGAGCTGTATACCTTTGCAAGTTCTCGGGCTTCTTTAGAACCTGTCAGTACATTGTCCCACAGTTCCTTTCCCACCTTCTCCCATGCCTGCAGGTCATAGACTTGGGAGGGGTTTTTCTATAAGCTCCCTTCATCTACACCATAGCAACAATTCAGTTAAGTCTGGCTTTGATATCACAGTCTCAGTTTCTTGTGCTACACGTAACAGGCTGTCTATAGCAGCCTTCTCCGTTGCTGATGCAGCAATTCCCATCCTGCTATCCTGACTCGCTGGTCAGCCGTGGCCACAAAATCCGCCTTTCTTCAGGCACCCAGCTATGCTCACTGACTGCAGGATCCTTGACTTTTTCGGCTCCACTCTACCCTTTCGCATATCACGTCGGGGTCACCAGATGCTGCAGTCCACCCGTGGTGAGACGGAAAAGTACGACACATCAATGTGATGCAGATACAATTCGATTTATTGTGAAGTTACAACTCTTTTATAGGGTTACAGCTCTCAAGTGTATGCCACTATTACGTATGGTTAGTTATGCTGATTGGCTGATTTAGTGCTNGTATGGTTAGTTATGCTGATTGGCTGATTTAGTGCTCATATTATCTATGTAAGCATTCTGCTATCCAAGCAAGACTCTCTCAAAGATGTATCCTTCTTCGTGGGAACCTAAGAGGGGAGCTAGTGGTAACCAAGGAGAAAACCAATTAAGCTGGGCACATCCCTGTATATAACCTTGGAACAGTGAGATAGACATAGTAGACTGATATACTGGCCTTGTGTTACATCTGCACAGATGCAGGGTAGGTTTAGAACAAAGAACTAACAGTAGTCTGTATCAAAACAACCAACTATCACACATACTGTTCACTTTTCTTCTAAAATCATCCAGGCACCAATAGATTAGGGTTAGTGTTTGGGGTAGGGTTAGAGGTAGGTTTAGGGTTAGGGTTAAGGTTAGGAATAGGGGTTAGGGTTAAGGTTAGGTTTAGGGTAAGAGTTAACGTTAGGGGTTAGGTTTAGGGTTAAGGTTAAGGTTAGCATTAGGGATAGGGGTTAGGGTTAGGGTTAGGGTTAGCCGTTAGGTTTAGGGTTAGTGTGAGCGTTAGGGTTTAGGGTTAGGGTTAGGGTTAGGATGTTGTACGGTTAGGGTGAGGTTTAGAGTGACGATTTGGGTTTGTGTTAGGGTTAGGGTTAGGGTGTATGGTTATGGATTAGGCTTAGGGTTAGTGTTCGGGTTTAGCATTAGGGTTAGGGTTAGGTTTAATGTTAGGGTTAGGGTTAAGGTTATGTTGTATGGTTAGGGTTAGGTTTAGGGCAAGGGTTTAGGTTTAGGATTAGTGTTAGGATTAGGTTCAGGGTTAGGGTTAGGTTTAGCATTATTGTTAAGAGCGATTAGGGTTAGTGTTAGGGGTTGGTTTAGGTTTAGCCATTAGCGTTAGATTTAGTGTTATGGTTTAGTTTTTGGATTAGGGAAAGGGATAGATTTAGGGTTCAGATTAGGGTTAGTACCTTGGTTGTAGGGTTAGATTTAGGGTTTATGGGTTAGTGGTTAGGTGTAGGGTTAGGGTTAGGGGTAGGGTTACTTTTAGTGTTAGGGGTTAGTGTTAGGTTTAGGTTTAGGGCTAGAGTTAGGGCTAGGGTTAGGGTTAGGGTTAGGTTTGAGGTTAGGGTTACGACTAGGACTAGGGTAAGGGTTAGGGGTCGAGTTAGGATTAGGGTCAGGATTAGGGTTAGGGTTAGGTTTAGGGGTAAGGGTTATGGTTAGGGTTACTGTTAGGCTTAGGGTTGGGGTTAGTGTTAGGTTTAAGTTTAACTTTAGGGTTTGATTTAGGGTAGGGTTAGGGATTAGGGTTAGGGTTAGTGTTAGGGTTTAGGGTTAGGCTTAGGGTTAGGGTTAGATTTAATGTTAGGGTTAGGGTTATGGTGTATGGTTAGGGTTAGGTTTAGGATTAGGTTTAGGGTTTATGGTTAGGATTAGTGTTAGGATTAGAGTTAGTGTCAGGGTTAGGGTTTGGGTTAGCGTTATTGTTAAGAGCGATTAGGGTGAGTGTTAGGGGTTGGGTTAGGGTTAGCCATTAGGTTTAGGTTTAGGGTTAGTGTTTAGGGGTTAGGTTTAGGGTTAGGGTTAGGGGTAGTATTTAGTATATAGTATATACTATGTACTATATATATGTAAGTATATAGTATTTCCATTAGGGTTATGGTTAGGGTTAGAGTTTGGTTTAGGGTTAGGTCTAAGGTTTGAGTTACTGTTAGGTTTAGGTTTAGGATTAGCATTAGGTTTAGGGGTTGGGGTTAGGGTAATGGTTATGAGTGGATTTGGGTTTAGGGTTAGGGCTAAGGTTAGAGTTGGGTTTAGGGTTAGGGCTAAGGTTAGATTTCTTGTTAGGGTTAGGGTTAGGGTTAGTGTTATCAATAAGAGCAGTTAGGGTTAGGGGTTGGGTTAGGGTTAGCTATTAGGGTTCGGTTTAGG
The DNA here is from genome assembly GCA_013396675.1 of Eubucco bourcierii. Classification (NCBI taxonomy): domain Eukaryota; kingdom Metazoa; phylum Chordata; class Aves; order Piciformes; family Ramphastidae; genus Eubucco; species Eubucco bourcierii. The sequence continues at coordinate 27,458 of VWZE01017702.1, forward strand.
TTTAGGGTTTAGATTTTGGAATAGGAAATGGCATAGATTTAGGGTTAGGGGTTAGGGTTAGGTTTAGGGTTAGTGTTAGCGTTAGCGTTTGGGGTACTGCTAGCGTTAGTCATTACGGTTAGAGTTAGGGTGAAGGTTAGTGTTAGGGTTAGGGTTACTGTTAGGGTTAGGGTTAGGATTAGGGTTAGGGTTAGGATTAGGGTTGGTGGTGTGTTTGGGGTAGGGTCGGGGTTAGGGTAAGATTTAGGGCCGCGATAGGGTTAGGGTTATGTGTTGGATTATAGGTTAGTTTTAGGGTTAGGGTTTAGCTTTCGGAATAGGGAATGGGATTGGTTTAGGGTTAGGGGTTAGTGTTAGTGTTAGGGTTAGTGTTTGGCGTATGTTTAGGGGTACAGTTAGGGTTAGGGTTAAGGTTTAGCTTTCGGATTAGGGAATGGGATTGGTTTAGGGTTTGGGGTTAGGGTTAGGGTTAGTGTTAGGGTTAGGGTAAGGTTTAGATCTGCGTTATGGTTAGGGGTATGTTTAGGATTAATGGTTAGGGTTAAGGTTTGATTTAGGATTGGGGGTTAGGATTAATTTTATGGTTCTACTTTACTGTTACAGTTAGTGTTAGGGTCAGGATTGGTGTTAGGGTTAGGATTAGAATTAGGATTTAGCGTTTAGTGGTTATGTTTAGGGTTAGGGTTAGAGTTATGGATAGGGTTAGGGTTAGGGTTAGGTTTAGGATTAGGGTTGGCCATTAGGGGTTAGGGTTAGGGGTTGTGTTAGGGTTAGACATTAGGGTTAGGTTTAGAGTTAGGTTTAAGGTTACTGTTTATCTTTAGAATTAGGGAAAGGGATAGGTTTAGGGTTCAGGTTAGGGTTAGTACCTCGAGTTTCGGGTTAGGTTTAGGGTTAGCATTTAGGTGTTAGAGGATAAGTTTAGCGTTAGCGGTTGGGTTTCAGTTTAGCGTTTCGGGGTTAGAGGATAACTTTAGCGTTAGGGGTTAGGTTTAGGGTTAGGGTTAGGGCTAGAGTTATGGTTAGGGTATAGGGTTAGGGTTAGGGTTATGTTTGGGGTTAGGGTTAGGGTTAGGTTTCGGGTTAGGGTTAGGGTTGGGGTTGGGTTAGGGGTAGGGTGAGGTTTAGGGTCGGGTTAGGGTTAGGGTTATGGGTTAGATTTAGGGTTCGGATTAGGGGATTGGATTAAGTTTATGGTGAGGGGTTAATGTTACGGTTATGGTTAAGGTCAGGATTGGTGTTAGGGATAGGTTTTGGGTTACGGGTTAGGGTTACGATTAGAGTTTAGGGTTTAGTGGTTATGTTTAGGGTTAGGGTTAGAGTTACGGCTAGGGTTAGGGTTAGGGGTTAGGCTTAGGGTTAGGGTTAGCCATTACGGTTAGGGTTAGGGTTAGGGTTAGGGTTGGGGTTGGATTAGAGTTAGGGTAGGGTTAGGGTAAGGTTTTGGGCCGAGTTAGGGTTAGGGTTATATTTAGGGTTATGGGTTAGGTTTAGGGTTAGGATTAGGGGATAGGATTAATCCCATGGTTGGGGTTACTGTTCCGGTTAGGGTTACGGTAAGTTTTAGGTTAGGGTTAGAGTTAGGGTTTAGGGTTAGCGTTAGCATTAGGGTTAGGTTTAATGTTAGGGTTAGGGTTAGGATTATGCTCTATCGTTAGGGTTAGGGTTAGAGTTAGGGTTTAGGGTTAGCGTTAGCATTAGGGTTAGGTTTAATGTTAGGGTTAGGGTTAGGATTATGCTCTATCGTTAGGGTTAGGGTTAGAGTTAGGGTTTAGGGTTAGCGTTAGCATTAGGGTTAGGTTTAATGTTAGGGTTAGGGTTGGGATTATGCTCTATCGTTAGGGTTAGGGTTAGTGTTAGGGTTAACGTTTAGGGTTAGGATTAGTGTTAGGATTAGGGTTAGTGTTAGCGTTATTGTTAAGATCTTAGGGTTAACGTTTAGGGTTAGGATTAGTGTTAGGATTAGGGTTAGTGTTAGCGTTATTGTTAAGATCTTAGGGTTAACGTTTAGGGTTAGGATTAGTGTTAGGATTAGGGTTAGTGTTAGTGTTATTGTTAAGATCTTAGGGTTAGGGTTAGGGTTTGGGTTAAGGTTAGCCATGAGGGTTAGGTTTAGCGTTAGGGTTTAGCATTAGGATTAGGGAAAGGGATAGATTTAGGGTTCATATTAGGGTTAGTGCCTTGGGTGTAGGGTTAGGTTTACGGTTAGGGTTAAGGTTAGGGATAGGGATCGGGGTTAGGGTTAGGGTTTCCCATGAGGTTTAGGGTTAGTGTGAGTCTTAGGGTTAGTGTTAGAGTTAGGGTGTGTAGTTAGGGTTAGGGTTAGTGTTAGGGCTAGCATTTAAGGTTAAAGTTAGGACTATCATTTAGGGTTAGGATTAGTGTTAGGATTAGGGTTAGGGTCAGGGTTAGGGTTAGGGTTAGGGTTATTGTTAAGAACTTAGGCTTAGGGTTAGGGTTTGTGTTAGGGTCAGCCATCAGGGTTAGATTTAGAGTTAGGGTTTAGCTTTCGGATTAGGGAAAAGGATAGATTTAGGGTTCAGAATAGGGTTAGTACCTTGGGTGTAGGGTTAGGGTTTAGGGGTTAGTGGTTAGGTTTAGGGTTAGGGTTAGTGTTAGGGTTAGGTTTAGGGTTTAACGTTTTGTGGTTACATTAAGGGTTAGGTTTAGAGGTAAGGTTACTATTAGTGTTAGGGGTTAGGGTTAGGCTTAGGTTTAGGTTTAGGCTTAGTCTTAGGCACAGATTTAGGGTTAAGGTTAGGGTAGGACTAGGGTTAGGGTTAGGATTAGTTGTTAGGGTTAGGTTTTAGGGTGAGAGTGTTAGGGTTAGGGGTTAGGGGCAGGGTTAGGATTGTGGTTCGGGTTAGGGTTAGGGTTGGGGTTAGGGTTAGGGTTGGGGTTAGGGTTAGGTTTAGGGTTAGGTTTGGGGTTAGTTTTAAGGTTAGCTTTAGGTTTCGTGTTAGGGTAGGGTTAGGGTTACTGTTAGGGATTAGGGTTAGTGCTAGGGTTAGTGTTAGGGTTAGTGTTAGAGTTAGGGTAAGGGTTAGGGGTTGGGTTAGGTTTAGCCATGAGGTTTAGGCTTAGGGTTAGGGTCAGAGTTACGGTTAGGGTTAGTGTTAGTGATAAGTGTTAGGGGTTAGGTTTAGGAGTTGGGTTATGGTTAGCCATTAGGGTTAGGTTTAGGTTTAAGGTTACCGTTTAGCTTTAGGATTAGGGAAAGGGATAGGTTTATGGTTCAGGTTAGGGTTAGTACCTTGCGTTTCAGGTTTGGTTTAGGGTTAGCATTTAGGGGTTAGTGGATAAGTTTAGCATTAGGGGTTAGGGTTAGGGCTAAAGTTAGGGTTAGGGTTAGGTTTAGGGTTGGGGTTGGGTTAGGGTTAGGGTTAGAGTTTGGGTAAATTTTAGGGTTATGTTTAGGGTTATGGGTTAGTGTTAGGGTTAGGATTAGGGTTTAGGGTTTAGTGGTTATGCTTAGGGTTAGGGTTAGGCTTAGGTTTAGGGTTAGGATTAAGTGTTAGGTTTAGCGTTAAGGTTAGGGTTAGACTTATGTTTAGTCTTAGGATTAGTGTTAGGTTTAGGGTTACACTGAGTGTTCGATTTCGAGTCAGGCTTTTGGTTAGGGTTAGGTCTAGGGGTTGTGTTACTTTTATGGTTAGGGTTAGTGTTAGGGTTAGGATTAGGGTTTAGGGTTTAGTGGTTATGCTTAGGGTTAGGGTTAGGCTTAGGTTTAGGGTTAGGATTAAGTGTTAGGTTTAGCGTTAAGGTTAGGGTTAGACTTATGTTTAGTCTTAGGATTAGTGTTAGGTTTAGGGTTACACTGAGTGTTCGATTTCGAGTCAGGCTTTTGGTTAGGGTTAGGTCTAGGGGTTGTGTTACTTTTATGGTTAGGGTTAGTGTTAGGGTTAGGATTAGGGTTTAGGGTTTAGTGGTTATGCTTAGGGTTAGGGTTAGGCTTAGGTTTAGGGTTAGGATTAAGTGTTAGGTTTAGCGTTAAGGTTAGGGTTAGACTTATGTTTAGTCTTAGGATTAGTGTTAGGTTTAGGGTTACACTGAGTGTTCGATTTCGAGTCAGGCTTTTGGTTAGGGTTAGGTCTAGGGGTTGTGTTACTTTTATGGTTAGGGTTAGTGTTAGGGTTAGGATTAGGGTTTAGGGTTTAGTGGTTATGCTTAGGGTTAGGGTTAGGCTTAGGTTTAGGGTTAGGATTAAGTGTTAGGTTTAGCGTTAAGGTTAGGGTTAGACTTATGTTTAGTCTTAGGATTAGTGTTAGGTTTAGGGTTACACTGAGTGTTCGATTTCGAGTCAGGCTTTTGGTTAGGGTTAGGTCTAGGGGTTGTGTTACTTTTATGGTTAGGGTTAGTGTTAGGGTTAGGATTAGGGTTTAGGGTTTAGTGGTTATGCTTAGGGTTAGGGTTAGGCTTAGGTTTAGGGTTAGGATTAAGTGTTAGGTTTAGCGTTAAGGTTAGGGTTAGACTTATGTTTAGTCTTAGGATTAGTGTTAGGTTTAGGGTTACACTGAGTGTTCGATTTCGAGTCAGGCTTTTGGTTAGGGTTAGGTCTAGGGGTTGTGTTACTTTTATGGTTAGGGTTAGTGTTAGGGTTAGGATTAGGGTTTAGGGTTTAGTGGTTATGCTTAGGGTTAGGGTTAGGCTTAGGTTTAGGGTTAGGATTAAGTGTTAGGTTTAGCGTTAAGGTTAGGGTTAGACTTATGTTTAGTCTTAGGATTAGTGTTAGGTTTAGGGTTACACTGAGTGTTCGATTTCGAGTCAGGCTTTTGGTTAGGGTTAGGTCTAGGGGTTGTGTTACTTTTATGGTTAGGGTTAGTGTTAGGGTTAGGATTAGGGTTTAGGGTTTAGTGGTTATGCTTAGGGTTAGGGTTAGGCTTAGGTTTAGGGTTAGGATTAAGTGTTAGGTTTAGCGTTAAGGTTAGGGTTAGACTTATGTTTAGTCTTAGGATTAGTGTTAGGTTTAGGGTTACACTGAGTGTTCGATTTCGAGTCAGGCTTTTGGTTAGGGTTAGGTCTAGGGGTTGTGTTACTTTTATGGTTAGGGTTAGTGTTAGGGTTAGGGTTAGGCTTTGGGTTCAGTTTAGGGTTAGGGTTAGGGGTGAGGGGCAGGGTTAGGTTTAAGGTTAGGGTTAGCATGAGGTTTAGAGTTTTGTTTAGGGTTAGGTGTTAAGTCTAGGTTTAGGATTAGGGTTAGGGTTGGGGGTTGGTG
>VWZE01017703.1:0-20003 GCA_013396675.1 Eubucco bourcierii
GCTGGGGAGGGACTCTGGACAAGGGCTGGGAGTGCCAAGGAGGGACAATGGCTTTGAGCTGGCAAGAGAGGAGATGGAGACTGGAGATGAGGAAGGAATTCTTGGCAGTGAGGGTGGAGAGACACTGGCACAGGTTGCCCAGGGAGGTTGTGGAGCACAGAAGCAGAGAATGTGATCTATGATCTGTGATCTGTATGATCTGTGATCACATTCTGTGCTTCTGTGCTCCACAACCTCCCTGGAGCTGTTCAGCACCAGGCTGGATGAGGCCTTGAGCACCCTGGGGCTGGTGGGCTGGAACTGGATGAGCTTCAAGGTCCCTTCCAACCCAACCCATTCCATGAACTCACACCCACACTGCAACAGCAGAGCCCCAGCTCTAGACCAGATTTTGGGTCTGAAACAGGATTCAGCAGGCAGCAGAGGTCTGGGCTCTGTGGCTAGGCTGAGATCACAGTGACCCTCCTGTCCTCCAGATACCAATCTGAGCCCTGCCACAAACCTCAATTTCTCATGGGTGAGCAGAGGTCACCTTTCTCTGCAGGGAGGGAGAAAAATGCACACCAAGCTCCTGACTTCAACAGGCCAAGGCACAAATATTGCTTCACTCTCCCTCCCTGCAGGAAAAAAAATCTCCCAGCCTAAGCAACTTTTACAGTGTGAGCTTGTTCCTTCCAGGAGAGGCAGACAAGGTGCAAGGAGAAATCAGTCCCCAAACTCTGACATTCCACCCAACCCCACGGGACTGTGGCCCCCAATTAGCATTTCAGGCAGCAGAGGTGCCCCTCAGCCAGCTGCCTCCCTCAGGGGAAGGAGGATGCTGTGGGGCTGGGAGTGGCAGGGGTCACACAGACACTGAGCCCCCCTGCAGCTCAGCACTTACCAGAGCATCTATGAGGACCTCAGCTCCTTCTTCACTCTCATGGAGAGTATCAATATCAGTCAGCTCCTGAAGCAAGTCCACCACAGCGATGGAGACATGTGCTGGGGGTTAAGGACAAAGCACTCCACACCCTGCTGCCGGGCTGCAGGCACTCAGCAGGCTTTCCTTCAGCTGTGAGCCCTCCCACCAAGTGACAGGGGCTGACATCCCGGCCTCAGGAGAGCAGAGGACCACTGAGATCAGGTCAGGGGCCAGCAGAGGATGCAGGAGGGGAGGCTGAGGGAGGCTCTGCCTGCAGGCTGGGAAGCCAACTGAGCCAGAGTCCTGAGTGCACAGCGAGGAGCTGCAGTGGAGCTCCTCTGGCACAGTCTGGGGGAGCTGCTTCAGAGGCCTGCAGGGAGAGCATCACTCACCCCACCAAACTCAGGAGACAGAGCAGCAAAGCACCGGGTGAGGCTTTGCTGCCTTCCATTAATCAAACCCTGCTGGTGATCACCTTTCCCTCACCTGCTTTGTGCAGAGCTGCATGAATCATTCAGCAGCTGCTCTGCTCCCCACGGACACCGCTTTTGTCTCCTGGCATTACTCCCCGCAGACACTCCACTTAAAGCCCATCTGAAGGGCCATTTGTTCAGCCCTCTCCTTGAACAACTCCTTTGAAAATATTTTTTTTCCCATTTGTTTTAACAAAAAGTCATTAGAAACCTGGAGCTGCATCCATTTACTTCAGGTCTGGGTGCTGCCCTCTAACAGCATTTCCCCTCCTGTCCATCAGCAGCAGAGCACAGAGGTGCTGCTGCAGCCCTCGTGTCCTGCTAGCAGGGAGCTGAAACACTTCAGCACTTTCAGAGCAAGAAGGAGACTTTTCCCCACACTGCAGCTCGTGGCCTCGGCTTCTCCCCAGCAGCTGACAGGTGAGTGGCAAAGCAATTACAAAGAGCTCACAGCAGAACCACTGCCAAGCCTCTGACAGCAGCAGCGACCCCAGGACTGGGTTCTGAGGGCTGGGAGGACAGGCAGGCTGCATCCCTCTCTGCACCTCCACCCCAGGCAAACCCCCTGCCTCGGTTTGTGCTTTCCCTGCAAATCAGCAGCTCAGCAGCAGCTTTGAAAGGCCTGCAGAGAGTGCACAAAGCCTGCGGTGCCTGGCAAGGCAGAGAGCAATGAAACCAGGGTAGCTCCAGCTGCTTTTGCAGGGTGCCTGCTGCCAGTGCACCAGAGGGAACTGTGAGCAGACACTGAGTGGAGACGTTTCCAGAGTGGAACCCAGACAAGGAGTGTTGGGGGGCTTGCAGAAAGAGGAAAGGGGGACCCTGAGAGGAANTTGTCCAGGGGCTGCTCCAGCCCAAGTCCACACACGGGACAGGCCTCAGTGCTCAGGCCTGAGCCTGTCCTGTGCTGCCCACCTGCCAGGCAAGCACTGGGCCCCAGGTGGCTGTAAAACAAGAGGGAGAAGAGCAGCCCTGAGCAGCTGCAGAATCGATACAGCTGAGCGCGGTGGGGGAGAAGAGAAAAGCCTCCAGAGGAGGCAGTGCCAGCAGGGTGGGGAGCAGAGCCGTGCCCGCAGCCTGCCCAGGGTGGGCACGCAGGATATCAGTGTTGTCGTGCCCCAGCAGCCCCAGCAGCGACTGCACCGCGTTCAGCTCCACCAGCAGGTGGTAGAGGTCGGGCATGGTGGCGATCACATGCATCTCCTGGATGATGTCATTCAGGTCCAGCTCCGACTCCATGAACCTGACAAAAAACCCAAAAAGAGCAGGCAGTGAATGGGCAGAAGGTGCAGCAGCCATGCCCAGGGCACAGGCCAGCAGCGGGCACTAGGGGATGTCTGCCACCTTGGCTGTGTGGGCACCAGGGTTCCAGAGTGCCTCAGGCTGGAAGGGAGCTCAGCCCCAACCTCCCCACCCTGCCCAGGGACCCCTCTCAGCCACACTCAGCTGCTCAAGGTCTCACCCAGCCTGGCCTGAACACCCCCAGGCAGGAGGCAGCCACAGCCTCCCTGGGCAGCCTGTGCCAGTCTCAGCACCCTCACACTGCACAACTTCTCCCTCAGCTCCACTCTCACCCTGCTCTGCCTCAGCCCCAAACCATTCCCCCTTGGCCTGGCTCAGACACCCTCAGGAAGTCTCTCTGTAGCCTTCCTGCACTGGCAGCAGCTCTGAGGTGCCCCTGGAGCCTTCTCCTCTGCAGGCTGCACCCCCTCAGCCTGTGCCCCCTCCAGCCCTGGGAGCATCTTTGTGGCTTCCTCTGGCCTCTCTCCAGCAGCTCTGAGCCCTCCTGCTGGAGACAGCAGCACTGGAGGCAGTGTTCAAGGTGGTCTCTCACTGATCCTTTGTGGTCATAGTGACCAGGAGGATTCCAGACCTCCAAGAGCAGCCTGAGCCTCATCCTGCCCCAGGACTGCCCCTCAGAGTTTAACCACAGAGCAGGAGAAGCCTTCCTGCCACCTCCCACAGCAGCTGTCCCCACTCCATCAAACAGCTCTAGAACTCCAAAAATCATCAACCAAGAGGCTGTAGCTACACAGGACCAAAAACTCTCCAGAGCAATGCACCCTCCCCACCCACCCCAGACCCCTGTGTGGGTTCTGCTAGGCTGAGGCAGTGTCCATCGAAAGAATCTGGGTGAGTGAAACAGCAAAGTGGCCAAAACCCTGAAGCTGAACCCCCCCAAAAAAAACTTTCTTAAAGGTGAAAAATGCCCAAAAAAGCTTTTAAAGGTGAAACCCAAAAGTTCACTGAAGGGGGAAGATGCTCACTAGGACCACAGGTGTGGGAAGAACTTGGAGCTTCCCAGCCTCCAATATTGACACCAGCAGGAACTGACTAACCCAGAACTTCTCCCTTCAGTGCTGATTTTTCTCTTCATGCTGTCAGCCACCACCAGAGCCCTCAAAATGCCATTTCTGATGATCAAAATTAGCTTCAAATGCAATTTAGTAGAACTCCATGGCAGGAGCTACTGTTACCTCAGCCTTATGGAGCTGAAAGCATCAGACTGGAATTGATTTAGGGCTGACAGCTGAAATCCAAGGAAATAAAAGGGTAAGAGAGAGGAGGCAGCAGGATCTTACTTCTCTGGGTTGTCAGGAAACTTGATCCGCAGCTCTTGGTTTTTGTAAGATCTCTTCTCAAAGGTGAGGATCATCTTCTTCACTGAGCTCTCATCCAGAGGCTCCTCCTAACCACAGGGGACAGGGCAGAGCTCAGGAGGGTGGGAACCAACCAGCAAAACACAGAAGGGTGAGTACAGAATGCGGCGAGATGACAGGCAGGGGCCAGACTCAGGCAGCAGCACTGACTCCTGAAGTCTCCTTGCAGAGCTGCCAGAACGTCTCACACCACTGCTGGTCACTGCCAGATGGGCAGTGCTGGAATGGGTTGGGCTGGAAGGGACCTCCAGAGGCCTCCCAGTGCCACCCCCTGCAGCCAGCAGGGACATCCTCCCCTCCAGCAGCTTGCTCACAGCCTTCTCCAGCCTCACCTGCAACAGCTCCAGCCAGGAGGCCTCAGCTCCCTCCCTGGGCAACCTGTGGCAGTGCTGCAGCAGCCTCCTGGTGCAGAACTTGTTCCTCACCTCCACTCTCAGTCTGCTCTGCTCTCATTTCAAACCATTGCCCTCAGCCTGTCCCTGCAGGCCTTTGGGAGCAGTCCCTCTGCAGCCTGCTTGGAGCCCCTTCAGGTCCTGGCAGGCTGCTCTGAGCTCTGCCTGCAGCCTTCTCTTCTCAGGAGTCCATTGTGCTATTTCCTTTTGGAGGCTGCACTGAGCTGCCCTGAGCTGCTGTCCTTTTGTGTTTGCCTCACTTGGAGAAGCTTTCACTTCTGCTTTTAAGGCTCCTTCTAAACCAAAACCAAAAATCAATATTTTACTGCCTTCTTTTTTGCTTTTTAAATTCTTCCAAGGTGTTCCTCAGCCTGCATCACACAGTCACTGCTCAGCACTGGCACCACTGCAGCCACCTCCCTGGCACCTACAAACACAATCTCTCCTTTCCCTTCTTTCACAACCTCAATGCATTTCTTTGAATAAGACTTTGATGACCTACATGCCCCTGGGCACCCTTTCCCCTCTCCTGGCTGTCCCTGTGCTCCCCTTCCCCTCTCCTTTGCCTGACCACATTACAATCACTATTAAAGACAAGGTCTCAAAGCAAGAATCAGAACAGGCCCCTCCACAGCTTCAGCCCAGTTGGGTGTCCCACAGAATCATTTGGGTTGGAAAAGCCCTTTAAGATCTTGGGGTCTGACTCTTCTCTAACTCTGCCAAGGCTGGGGCTAAGCCATGGCCCTCAGCACTGCAGCTCTGCCTCTTGCAAACACCTCCAGGGATGGGGATTCAACCACCTCCCTGGGCAGCCTCTGCCAGGCTCTGAGAACCCTTTCAGTCAAGAAGCTTCTTCCCATATTCAACCCAAACCTCCCCTGCTGCAGCCTGGGGCCATTTCCTCTAATCAAGCATCACTTGATGCTAGGGAGAACAACCTCCAGCCCTCTCTAACATCTCCTCTGGGAGCTGCAGAGAGCAATGAGGTCTCCCCTCAGCCTCCTCCTCTCCAGACCCAACCATCCCAGCTCCCTCCAGCTACTCCCCACAAGACCTGTTCTGCTGCTCAGGATTAACTCGAGAGTTGCTTCTGGTGTTGGAGGTTCTTTGGGTAGTGACTGCACAGCAACCTTGTCTGAAAGCCTCCATTTCCTCAGCAAGCTCCACCACGAGGCCACCACCAGCACAGGTCTTCTGTTACTGTTGTTTTTCCTACCTTCTCAAGCCCAGCCCACTCCTGTCAGCAGCCCACTCAGGCAATCAACACTGCATCAGCCAACCCTGGTGCTCCTGCAAGGGGATTTCACTCCACAAGGACACTGCCACACTGACATCACCTCCCTCTGCTTCCCCTGGTCCTTCTCTCTCCTGCCATGTGCATCACAGCATCTCCAGCAGGAGCAGCTTTGCTTCCTGCACTGAACCTGCATTAGCTGTTGGTGTCCCTGGCAGAGAGCACCTTGGGATGGCATCCCAAGATCAGAGCTCCTGAACCCCTGGGACTCGCAGCCCAACAGCACAACTCCACCCGACTGTGCCGAGGGCTTGAGCCCTGCAGGGAGCCACCAGCCTCTGGCCAGCCACGAGGATTTTTGACCACCTCCATCCCCCCTCACTGGAGCTGCAGGATTCTTGTGCTGCCTCTGCCTGCTGGCAGCAGCCCCGGTGACAGCAGGAGCTCATCAGCGAGGCTGAGGGAGCGGCCAGGCGAGCGCCGGCGCCGCGGCAGGCAGAGGACAGTGACATGTTACAACCCTACACAGCTCTGCAGCGCTGAGCAGCACTTGTTTGATCCAACAGGGCACAGGCAGCAGGAAGCAAACATCCTCCAGATTTACACCAATCCATGTGTCACATCTATAAAGTGACCTTTCCCTGGCCCTGGGCAGAAAGGCCAACACTGCATTGGATTTCTGTCTCCAAGGCTTGAAATCTTTTACCCCTGACAGCTGCTGCTCCCCTCCCCTGACCCAAGGCCTCTCCTCTTGCACAGGAGAATGTTTGCTTATTTGCTGCTGCTGCAGCACAGCACAAAGGGGGAGAAGCTGAACGGCTGCAAGTGCTGGCGAGGACAGAGTTAGCAAAGTGATTACAGCACAGAAACCTCATTTTAGAAGGGGATTTGGGCACTTCCAGCCTGAAACAGAGATCAGGCTTCCTCTTCCCCTCTATCTTGTGCTCCCTTTTCAACCTCCAGAAGACACCTCTGAAGTTCAGGAAGCCCCACAAGGCAGGACACCCAGAACCTCAGACTGGCTGAGGCAGGAGAAAATCATCAGTGAGGCTCCTCAGCTACGGAGGCTTAGGCTTTGCTTAGCCCCACTGCCTCTCCTCTCCCACAAGAGTCTGGTGACTTACTTCCTCCTCTTCCTCTTCTGCATCCCTCTCAATTATCTGAAGGAGCTTCTTCTTCTCATCATCAGTCTCCTCCAGGGCAGCAGCCTCCTCCTCCCGGTGCCGGCCGTGCTCCCGCGTCTGCTTCCGCCGCGCTTTGATCTCCTCCTCCTCCTCATCGCGGGGCCGCTTGGTGCCTCTGTTGGGCTGGGGTCAGAAACAAGGGGACTGAGGGACAGGCCTCCAAGAGAACACAGCACCACGGGCAGCCCGAGCAGCCTCCCAGCAGTGGCTTCAAGCATTCGCTGAGGCAGGGCTGCAGAGCCCCCGGGGCTGGCAGGGGAGCTGGCAGGGGAGCTGGCGGAGCGGAACAGCCCCTGGCAGATGGATGGCTCTGCCAACAGCTATGTCAACAGCCCACCTTGTTTGATCTATGGACATGATTCACAGAGAAATATCTCCACAGGCAGCACAGAGGAGGGTTGCAAAGGCTTCCAAAGTGTCTCTCAGACAAGCAGTGGCCAAGCTGAACTCCCCAGGGGCTGCGAAGACCTTCTGGAGGAGCTGGCATCAGCCAGCCCAGCTGAGACCACCTCACACTTCACAGACAGGAGACCACCAGGCTCGGGCAGAGAGCAGGGAGAGGTGATTCTTTACCTGCCCAGTGTAGGAGATGAGCTTGGATTCTTGTGTGCAGCCTGACTCACCTTGACCTGCCCCACACCTCTGGCTGAAGCCTGCTGGCACCCTGCATGCAGAATCGGTGCCCAGCCTGGGGTCAGCAGGCCAGGGCAGTGCTGCCGGCGGCAGCTCCGCAGGGGGCTTGGCCCCGCAGTAACTGCTGCCTGCACTTCCAGGCTCTGCTTGCAGCCCATCCCTTCATCCCACAATCTCTACTGAACTGTGCCAATCCAAGGTCATTTGCCAGGGACAAGAGGAAGTCCGTTAGCCCTCACCACGTTTTAATCGAGGCAAAGAAGGCTGGAAGCATTTGCAGCAGCAGCAGGACAAACTCTCCCCCTGCAGAAGCCACAAGGCTGCTGAAGTGGAGCTCTGGGATTTTTGGGCAGCCACCAGAGCTAGAGGAGGAGGGCTTCAAGCCCTGTAGCTCCAGGAAAGCAAAGCTTCCCTCTTTGAAGCTTGAGAGCCTTTATGTTGAGAACAGAGAAAACAAGAACAAGCTCTTCACCTCCTGTCACTGCCCACCCTGCCTGCTGCATGGGTTCGTAGCCCCCGGAGGTTTGTCCAGCCCAGTCCATCAGGCATCACCTGGCAGGAAGCCACCTCCTGCCCCCAGAGACCCTCTGCCAGAAGTCATCACCATCACCCCGTGCCCTCAGGAACACGACCTCTGCTTTCCAACCAAGACTGGGCTGCTTCTTGGGTTGGATGCAAAGAAAGATGTTGAGGGAACAGGTGGCAGTGCCCTCCTCCTGCCAGGTTCAGCGTGGTGGGCAGCTCATTACAGCAGCCTTGCACTGCCTGCAGAGGGCTACAAGCAAGCTGGGGAGGGACTTTTTACAAGGGCTTGTAGTGATAGGATGGGGGGGGCGGGGAGTGGGAGGGGGGGGGGGTTGTGGTGGATGGAAGCTTGAGGAGGGCAGATTGAGATTGGAGATGAGGAAGAAATTCTTGCCAGTGACACAGGTTGCCCAGGGAGGCTGTGGATCACAGAAGCACAGAATGTGATCACAGATCACATAGATCATAGGTCACATCCTCTGCTTCTGTGATCCACAGCCTCCCTGGGAGCCTCCCTGAAGGTGTTCAAGGCCAGGCTGGATGAGCAATCTTGGGCTAGTGGGATGTGCCCTCGCCCACGGCAGAGGTTGGAACTGGCTGATCCTGAAGGTCTGCCGATCCATGAGTCAGGGTGGTGACATTCAGCTCCCTGCAGGGTGGAACCCTGGGCCCCAGGGGACAATAAATCAATCAGGGCCCTGAGGCAATCCTGCTGCAAGCCAGGCAGGGCAGGAGCCAGAGAGCGTTTGAGGTGTGCCTTTGTTCCAGCCCAAGGGGAAAGCCAACCAGGAAAGCTCTGCTCTCAACCTCTGCTTCCCGAGGGGGCACAGAAAACCAACCCAGCCAAACCCAGCCTGCCCGGGCCAGCTCCTGCAGTGCCAGAGCCAACGAGACACAACCTGGCTCCGTGCGGGGTGCCCACCCCTGCCACCACTTGGAGGCAGATGCACAGTTAAGTTTCCCAGACAACACATTAGCACAAATCAAAGCTCCGGATGGTTGCTCCCAGCCAGACCTACTCGGACTCTGTTCCCTGTCCCCTCTCCTCCCACCCTCTCTGCTGCTTCCATTACGGACAGCACACTCCTGCTTCTCCCGTGACCCCCCCACGGCTCACAATTAGCTGTGCTGCAGCCCCAGAGAGGCTATGAAATGAAACATTCATTTGCTTGCAGGGTTTTGTGCGTTGGCTTCTTTTGTTGATGGCGTTTTTTTAGAGCAGGTTCCTATTACTTATCTTCTGGGTACATTAAAATAGAATTTCAGAGAGATCCATTTGGAAACAAATGTGTCACTGTCAACGAGCAATAACCCAAACCCTCCCCAAGCAATCAGCAACCCAATAAAGGAGGGAAAGGGGGGGAGAAAAAAAAAAAAGATGTTCTGCTAAATGACATCATCGGAGGAAAAAAGCATCGGTAAACACCTCTGCCTCTCTCGGTGCCCTTAACGGCACACAAGGCTCTGCCCTTCCCACGCCCTCCCACTCTCTCCCCACTCGCATCCCATTCATCCTACACCACCCCGACAGACACGAGTCCTGAAAAGCAAAGAGCCCTCCAAGGCTGCGGATGCTCTGAATTCGGGGCTCTCGCACCTCACTCTCCCTTCTGGCCAGCACTCGGGGATCAGACTCCCCCCGCAGCCCTAAGGAGGGGCCGAGGGGGCTGTGCTGTGCCAGATGCAAAGCGACCCCCGTGGCAAGGACCCTTCACCAGAGCAAATCCCAGAGCAGCCCTCCAGCAGCGCAGCAGCCGCTTGCCTGCCAGTGCCCGTGCTCAGAATCACCATTCACACTCTCTTTTCAGCTCAGCTTTTTCTCCCTTCGCTGCATTGCTGGGGGAGGACTCCGGCGGAGCGCAGCCGGAGCGCCGGTGGCAGCCGCGGGCCGTGCCCGGTGCCGTTACGAAGGCTGCCGGCACAGGCTCTAATTGAACCAGGCATATCGGCGGGCACGAAGGGTTCCCTTGCCTTACTGACGCTGTGCAAAAGCCTTCTAAGCAGACTGCAGTTTCCACCCAGGACTCCCAAAACAAAGGAGGGGAGGCCCAAGCGCAGCGCCCAGGTTTGTGCATCCCACGGGAGGTGCCCGGCCAGGGGGCACCGCCTGGAGAGCGGCACCAGCCCTGCTCAGCCGCCCCAGCTCTGCTCTGTGTTTCCTGAGGGCTTGGCACCAACCAGCAAGAATTAAGCCCCTACAGTGTAGTGCTGAGACTGGGTCAGGCTGCCAAGCAAGGACACAAAGGGTCTGCAGTCACAGCATGGGCTGGGCTGGAAGGGACCTTAAAGCTCAGCCAGTTCCAAGCCTCCTGCCACGGGCAGGGACAAATCCGAGCTGCTCCAAGCCCCCTCCAACCTGGCTTCAACACTGCCAGGCTTGGAGCCTCCACTCCTCTGGGTCCTGGAGTCTCCTTCTCTAGACACTTTCAAGCCCCACCTGGATGCATTCCTGTGTGGCCTGCCCCAGGTCACCCTACTTTAGCAGGGGGGTTGGACTCAATGGTCTCTGGAGGTCCCTTCCAACCCCCACCTTTCTAGGATTCCAGTACCTCACAGCTCTGCTGGGGAAGAATATCCTGCTGATGTCCAATCTAAACCCAGCTCCTTCCAGACTGAAGCCCTCTCCCCATGTCCTGTCCCTCCATGCCTGCTTTCATAGCCCTGACACACATCTACCCAACCTCTGCCTTTCAGGAGGAGTGAATCATTTGATAACGCCAATGTGGCTGTTGAGGGAAGGTGCAGTTGGTGAGGAGATGGAATCCATTAGTAAAAACTGCACAAGAAAAGCATTTTTAAATTGTTTTCTTAGTTAAGCTTAATTCTGTTCCCCCTGAATGCAGAGCAGCCATGGTCATTTACTCCAAAGACAATTTCATTTCAATCTAACACTGATAGCAGCAGAGGAAAGCAATGAATAAAAAAGGGGATTTAAAAAGCTGATATTTATAGAACACAAAGAAGTAAACAAAAGCTGCTGATTGGTGAAGGCAGAATTATCTCCTGTGCCTCTTCAGTCCTCTGTGTTGCTTGGATGGTGACTGACATGCTGGGGCTGAGGGTTTGGGTGGCTCCCGCAGGCACACACTGGGCATGGGGTCCTGCTTGTACCCAGACATTAACACCACACCTGCCCCCTGGCTCCAGGCAGCAGAACCCAGCCTGAGTGTGGGGAAGGTGAGAATCACCCCAAATCGAAGCACAAAGACCTCACCTGCACTGCTGGCTCCAGCTCTGGGGCCCCTCAGCACAGGAAGGACATGGACCTGATGGAAAGGGCCCAGAGGAGGGCCACAAAGATGCTCAGGGGGCTGGAGCAGCTCTGCTATGAGGCCAGGCTGAGGGAGCTGGGGGTGTGCAGCCTGCAGAAGAGAAGGCTGCAGGCAGAGCTCAGAGCAGCCTGCCAGGACCTGAAGGGGCTCCAAGCAGGCTGCAGAGGGACTGCTCCCAAAGGCCTGCAGGGACAGGCTGAGGGCAATGGTTTGAAATGAGAGCAGAGCAGACTGAGAGTGGAGGTGAGGAACAAGTTCTGCACCAGGAGGCTGCTGCAGCACTGCCACAGGTTGCCCAGGGAGGGAGCTGAGGCCTCCTGGCTGGAGCTGTTGCAGGTGAGGCTGGAGAAGGCTGTGAGCAAGCTGCTGGAGGGGAGGATGTCCCTGCTGGCTGCAGGGGGTGGCACTGGGAGGCCTCTGGAGGTCCTTTCCAACCCAACCCATTCCAGGATTCTATGACCTGCCCAGGGCCTTGCCTGGTGTCCCTCAGAGCAGTGGCCCCATGCTAAGATCAGAATCCCAGAGTCTGAACACGAATTGTTTGGGGCCCTGATCACTTCCAGCCTCCTCCAAACATCAGGAAGGTTTGGAGTAGTCTCTAACGGAGTTTCCTATTACTAAGACATCTTCTTTGGAAGTAACCTTGTTACTGGGGAGCTCAGGAATTAGTTGTTAATGAAATCTGAAATGAATCTTCATCAGTGATGCAGCTTCTTCTGCGGCCACATCCCGCCCGGCTGCAGCCTGCTGGGAGCCGCTGCGGAGAGCAGCTGCCAGTCCAGGGCTCTGGAAAGCACTTCCCCAGTCTCCAGAGGCACCTTCACTAACTTCTTCATTCTGCTTCCAACGCTTCTGATAAACCAGGCTGCTGTCAGCCTCACTTGCTGTTGGTTCTCCTTCCTGAAGCACGACACCTCCAGCTGGTGCGGGAGCTGAGCATGAAAATCAGGAGAGCTGGCAGCAGGATGATTCAGGAAGCTCCAAGAGCTCCAAAAATAAAAAAAAAAGTCACACAACTGGAGGTCAATGGAGGGGGAGAGGTACCCTGGACAGGGTCACAGAGACACAGGCTGCCTTCCCCCAGCCTCACCCGGGAGCCTATAAACTGCCCTGAGAGGCTTGGAATGCTCAGGAGGGGCACTGGGCAGGGAGCTTCCCTGACAGGCTTCACACACCTCTGGGTCTGTGGCCAGGGAGAAGAGACTGGAACATAAACTACAGGCTCACTTCTGACCCTGTAACTGCAGCAACAGCAGCTGCACGACATGGGGGCAGGAGTAGAGCCCACCCCCATGCTGCAGCTGAGCCAGCAACAGCTCTGCGCTGGAGCCTGTGGGCAGGATGAGAGCTCCCAGGGTGATGAGGCTCCAAGTGGCCACCTCCAAGGCTCCAAGCTGCTCAGCACAGGAACATAGGATCCAGGAATGGGTTGGGTTGGAAAGGACCTCCAGAGGCCTCCCAGTGCCACCCCCTGCAGCCAGCAGGGACATCCTCCCCTCCAGCAGCTTGCTCACAGCCTTCTCCAGCCTCACCTGCAACAGCTCCAGCCAGGAGGCCTCAGCTCCCTCCCTGGGCAACCTGTGGCAGTGCTGCAGCAGCCTCCTGGTGCAGAACTTGTTCCTCACCTCCACTCTCAGTCTGCTCTGCTCTCATTTCAAACCATTGCCCTGGTCCTGTCCCTGCAGGCCTTTGGGAGCAGTCCCTCTGCAGCCTGCTTGGAGCCCCTTCAGGTCCTGGCAGGCTGCTCTGAGCTCTGCCTGCAGCCTTCTCTTCTGCAGGCTGCACACCCCCAGCTCCCTCAGCCTGGCCTCATAGCAGAGCTGCTCCAGCCCCCTGAGCATCTTTGTGGCCCTCCTCTGGGCCCTTTCCATCAGGTCCATGTCCTTCCTGTGCTGATGGGCCCCAGAGCTGGAGCCAGCAGTGCAGGTGAGGTCTCAGCAGGGCACAGTAAAGCCTCTGCCATGAACTGCAGCCTGAGCATGTGCTGAATGGGCAAAGAGGAGTCTTTACCAGCACCAGAAGTTATCCCATTGCCTCTACCTGACACCTGGAGATCCATCCCACCACAAAGCACCTCCACCCAATCAGTCAGATCATCCAGCTTGGGGTCAGAGCTCACCCACTATTTACTGCTGCTTTTGTGATGTGGTTTTATCAATATCCCATTAAAAAATTAGCAGTTTGTAATCACCACCCCCAATGGAGAAAGCTGTGTTTAATGAGAATTCAAATAATCTCCCTTGCTCCCTCCCTGGAGGGCTGAGAGAGGGCTCTGCAAGAGCTGCAGCTGGCTCTGTCCTGTAATTGCCCCCACAATGGGGGACCAGGCACAGAGGATCTGGGCACAGCCCTCGTGGGCAGAGCAGCAGCAACATTTAATCAGCAGCTCAGGCCATCTGCAACTGTTTTGCAGCAACTCATAAAGTTTATGGATTCCTGAGCTCTGGGTAAGCTGCCAGGCCCTGGGGGGGTTCTTGCAGGAGGTTCCCTTTCCTGCTCTGACAGAGGCTTGGTGCTGCAGCGGTGGCCTAGTGCCTCAGATCTTCCCTGCCAGGCTGGGCACTGGGGAGGAACAGCTTCTTCATTAAGCAGGGGCACAAATTAGGTATTTAGAGGAGACAAATCCAAAGCAATGCAAGAGAACTGCAATTGTCTGGGCTTGTGCTGGGGCAGCTGAGAACTCAGATTTGTTTGCAGCAAGAGCTCACAACTGAGGAGGTGCACAGCACTCAGCCCAGCCACCCGACTGCCAGTGCCATCCTTGCACTCAAGCTGGAAAAGGAGATCCTGAGCCAGCCTGGTGCAGGAGAGTTCCCAGACCTGTGCTCCAGTTATCCCCACAACATCAGAGAGGAAACTGGGGAGGTTGGGCGCTGCTGTATGAGCCCCCAGCCACCATCCTCCTCCTCCTGCCATCAGCTGGGCACAGCCCTGAGCAAGGCTCCCTTCACTCATCTGCCACACACCAGCCCACGTCCTCTCTG
This sequence comes from Eubucco bourcierii, assembly GCA_013396675.1. NCBI lineage: Eukaryota > Metazoa > Chordata > Aves > Piciformes > Ramphastidae > Eubucco > Eubucco bourcierii. The sequence continues at coordinate 14,259 of VWZE01017703.1, forward strand.
CAGCACCAGCACGACAGACCTGGCACTGCTCTGGATTTCACACCTCCAGGGCACAAGAACGTGCCTCTAAAATGGATGCAGGAGGGAAACAGGTCGGAGCTGTGCAGACCCAGCCCCGTGCAGGAGGGGAGCAGAACAACCTCTTGTTCCCAGCTACTTTTCCTACCTCTCAGGCAGCAGCTCGCCCACAGAGTGAACTTCACCTTCTCAGGATCAGAGCCTTTTCACCTGATTCTGGAGGCACTCAAATCCCACTCTCACTGTGTCTCATCCACTGACACAGGAACCATCTGTACCCAGTGAGCCCAGAGGAGCACAGTGCCAGGACAAACCCTCCAGGAACACTTTCTCTGCTTGGTTGCAAGCTGCTGAATGTTTTGTCCTGCAGCTCAGGATAATTTCAGCAGCAGAAAAAGAGATTAAAACCGTAACACCCAGCAGCCAAGCAACACTTCTTCACCTCCAGCCTCCTTGCCATCCAAAAGCTCATCCAAGGAAAGCTGAACAAAGCCCCAGCGACCTGCACTGCGCCCCAGAGCAGATGGGAACCTGCCACACTTCACAACAAATGAAACCAAGCTGGAGCCTGGTTAAGAAAGGACAACAAGCAGCAGCTCTCACAGGTTCACCTTTCTGTGCCCGAGGTGTAAACTGCACCACAAACAAGCAGAGGTTTGCTGTGGCTGGGGTAGAGAGACCAGGGGACAAAGGCAAAGGAGAAGTGATTGTTCCAATCCCACACGTGGGAAACGTGGCAGCAGAGAAGGACAACAGCAGAGCAGCTGCCAGGACCACACTGTCAGCAGCAGAGAATGAGTGAAGCAGGAGGTGAGAGAGAGTACACACAGAGGGCAGCGTCCTGGAGCTGAACCAGAAGGAGCTCAGTGGAGTTCTCAGAGCACTCCTGCGGCCACAGCCCAGGGCGTTCAGACCCAGGAGCACCTTTCCCTCTTCCCCTGTATTAGGAGAACACATCCACAAAGCAGAGAGGTGCCTGGAACAGCAGAGTGCTCCTCGCACCCCTGAACGTGTGTGATGCCCACCAGACTCACACACCAGGGTGGCACAGAAGGCTCCACGAGGGATCCTGAGCAGATCTCCTGAGGGAACTCAGCCACTTACAAGGCAGAGAACATCTCAGGGAGCTTTCCTCACCCACCAGCTCCGCAGGAGAAAACCACTCCTGCAACTGTTTTGGTTTTTTTTTTTCCAGGAACAAAAGCACGAACCAACACCATCGTGGACTGCAATGACAGAGAGAGGCTCAAAACACCCCCAGGAACCAGTGTCCCCTTCCCGACCCGCGGGGACCAGCCGAACCCACGCATCTACCGCATCAGCTCAGCGGTTGGCTCCGAAGGACGAACCAGCCCCGGCCCGGGAGGAGGGCACAGCAACTGTTCTAAGGAGGGAAAGAGTTCCAGAAGGCTCCGGTGACGCTCCGGTGAGCTGGGATTTGTCACGGAACGGGTAAAAAGGAGGCGGCGGCCGCTGGGCGAGCAGGCGCACAGAAGAAACGGCGTCAGCGGAGCCACCTTCCGAAAAGCCCCCGGTAACCGGGTCTCACCACGACACCGCTTCGCCGAAGCGGCCCCCAAAAGTTCGCGGCAGCGAGTCTGCGGGAGTGCACCGGGGTCGGCTGGGCTGGCTCTGCGCTGAGGCCCGCCCGGGGCTGCCTCCGCCCCGGCAGCTGCAGCAACAGCGGGCCGGCAACCGACGGGTCCGCGGGCGAAGGCTCACCTGCGGTCCCGGCCGCGGTCTTTGTCAGCCCCGGCAGGGCCCGGCCGCAGCCGCGCTCGTTCCCCTCGGAAAGGCCTGCGCTGGCCCGGGGCTGTTCCCCGTGCAGCGAGAGTTCAGGCCCCGGCCCCGACGGCTCCCCCCCAGGCCCGGACGCCGCCGGGCCGCTCACCTGGTAGCTGAGCAGCTCCCCCACGTCCATGGCACCGACCGGACCCCCGGCACCGGGAAACTGCCGCCAATGGCCGCGGCCGCACGCCGGCGTGCCGTAAAGCAGCGAGCCGGGGAAGGCGCCGCTCTGCCGCAAAGCGAGACGGCTGCTGCCGCAAAGCGAGACACACGACACTGCCGCAAAGCGGCGCGGGGAGGTCCCGGGGCGGCAGTGAGCAGGGGGCGGAGGGCGCCGCTGGGCTGGGTGGGGAGCGGGCACAGCTCCCGCGGGGTTCTGCTGGGCGCTTGGCCGCGGCCAGGGCCGCCCCCGAGGCTCCCAGCCGTACCCTAGCAGGGTCGGGCTGGGCCAGAGCCGAACGTGCCGGACTGGCACCGGGGCGAGCGAGGAGCGGCGCCGCCAGGTGCGGAGCAAGGACAGGGAAGGTCCCCTCCCGGGTGGCAGGGATCCGGGGGGCTCCCAGACATGCCATGGAGGGAGCTGCGTGAGCCCCTGGTGCCGTGGATGAAGGGGGACTGGTGGGGCTGTCTGTGGCTGTGCCCGTCGGGGCTGGGCATCATGTAGGGCTCAGCTGCTGCCATCCCAGCAAAGCCCGAAGGGCCGGCCCGCGCTGCGGTAAAGAGTGGGCATCGAACCCCGGGGGCTGCTTTTGGCATCTTAGCCCTCTGCACATCCCCCCGAGGGTGGAGATGCAGGATGCTCTGGCAGCCTCTCTGCACCGCTGGCACCCTGAGCAGGGGCCGCTAACCGGGCACCGAAACACAGCAGCGGTGGGGTGTGGTGTGGAGTGTGTGGACGTGACCATCCCTCCGTGTGCTGAGGCCGTGACAATTGCTGCCGTAACTCGGCGAGCTGCAGAGCCGCAGATGGATGGAGGCATTTTTCAATTTAACAAATATGAATAATTAGAAGAGAGTCAACTTGGAAAAAAAAAAAATTACAAAATTTAGAAATCTTCCCGAATGTATTGCAANACTCATTTTTCACAGCCTAAGGACGGGAGCCATTAGGCAGTTATCTCAGTGTGAGTCTGGTCTGAGAACACTCACGAAATTAAAAATATATATAATGTTTTCAGAGGAGTCCCTCGCATCCCCCCGGTGCTCTGGTGAGATGCGGGAGGCATCAGTCATGACAAAATTAACTCCGCAAATCTGCATGTTAAAGACGAGATAAATAGGAGATGAGGATGGGCTCATCTGGCTCTGCTTCCGAGAGCGCTCAGCAGCTGTAAAGCTCCAGCGCCGGACACGGGCTGGGGAACAGGGCGGGGGCGGGGGGGGACCTGAGCAGCCTGGGGACACGGCGAGCAGCTGTGGAACGCCGGAGCAGAGCTGACCCTCTGCCTGCAGGCAAACGCTGAGCACCACAACCTCCTGCTCTCCTCAACCCCTTTCCTCGCCATCCCTCCCGCTGGGTGATGTCGTCTCCCTAAAACTCTGTTTTTCTCTTCCCTCCCTAGCAGCAACTTGAACCTGTCTTATCCCATCTCAGGGCCTCAGATCAGTGAGCCCTGGTCTGGTCTGGATGGGAAGGGACCTCTAAAGCTCATCCAGCCCAACCACCCTGCAGCCAGAGCCGGACATCTGCAGCTAGAGCAGATGCCCCCAACGACCTGACCTGGCATGTCCCAGGTGTGGGGCATCGACAGCCCCAGGAATGACCAGGACCTACAGTATGGGATCAGGAGATGCTATGGCTGTGGTGTGGGGCAGGCAGCTGAGGGTCTGCAAACAGGAGGGAATGCGCCAGTGCCGGGGGGCGGAGGCACTGCGATCGTCTTCAGGCTGGAGAAAAGCGCCTGAAGGCAGCAAGCGAGGCACCTCCTGCCTGCAGCTTCTCCTCGGGAGGCAGAGGGTCGGTTCACTTCCCAGGAAAATGAAGTCGGAAATCTGGGAAGCGTTCAGGAGGTAATCAGGATCCGCAGCCTCCTGGGAGGGCACAAGAGCTCACCCTGAGGGCTGGGAACCCGGCAGAGCTCTGCCAAAGGTTAATGGTGAAAACACCACTGAGAGGGGTGAACAGCACCGGGCATTGGCATCCCCGTGCCTTCTGCTGCCTGGTGAGAGTAGCTGAAGTCCCAGCCTGGGGGAGACACTGGCATGGCAGTGCCCGGCTGGGGCACACCTTCAGCAGCTTCCCCTACTCCCTCAGGGGCACCTCCAGCGCTCTGGATGTCTTGGGACAGCCCAAACCAGACCTTCCCAACCCTATTGCCCTAACCGCACTGGCACCCCGTGTCCTTGTACTGCCAGCTGGCACTTTGGCCACCCAGGCTGTGGCTGTGGCCGGGAACGATGCTCAGCACCGGCTGGGAGCAGCGAGAGAAGGCAGGGAGGAGAATCCCAGTTTAATTTTATTCCGAGTTCAGGTTTCAATCCCGATGCCCCGAGATCTAATTCCGAATAAATAATCGTGCTGAGCACCCCCCGGCCCCCGGTGATTAACGGAACACGGCGAGGCTGCTGCAATTGAATTAGCGCCGCGCTCAGCCGCTGCCCGCCCCGCGCCATCAATATTAATGAGGGGTTATTAAGAAATGTAAATGATGCCTCAGGGGGTTGGGAGCAGGGGGGGCCGGGCGGTGTGGGCTGCTGTGACAAACCATTAGGAAAACAGCCTGATTGAAGCCGCTCGTTAATGCTGTCAGATCTTGGCCCTTTCGGGGGCTGCGGCGTTTGCGGACGCTCCTGGCCCCGTTAAAATGGGGCGAAGGGAACAAGCTGCGCCTGGAATCTAAAACGAAGCCTCTGCAAAGCAGGGATGCTGCAGCCACGCAGCTGCCTGGCAGCAGTGGGGGGGGGTGGCAGGGCTCTGCAGCCGCGCGGACCCCAGTGCCAGCACCCTGCGCCAGCTCCTGGCACGGAGAGGGGGACGGCGGTACCCCCGCAGCCCTTGCGAGCCTCAGTCTCCCCCCACCACAGCCTCTGCCCTCCCAGTTCAGCCTCGCTGGCCAGAGACTGCGGGCAGATTGGTGCATCTGAACGGGTGGTGCCAGTGCTGCCCGTGCCGCTGGGCGGGAGCAGGCTGGCACAGCCGAGGGCATCGGGGCGAATAATGGAGGGAAAAGGAGAAACCTGGGAGCAAATTGCTGCAGAAATCAGGAGCCACGGCTCACAACTCTCCAATTAAAGGGGGCGAAGCTTAAAGGGGACAACAGCCACAATAGCTACACTCCCAGCCCCACGTTGGGAGAAAGAGGTCAGCTGCCAAGCCCTTATGCCATGGGAGGGACATGCTGCTGAGGCCGTGCCAGGTATCCAGCTGGTGCTGCCACATTGATGATTTGCTTGTAAACCACACCCCGGTCTCCTCTTCCGGAGATCAAAGTTGGATCAAACTCTTCGTTGGGGCGACAAGCATGGCACCCATCCGGGCCTGACTGCCGTGGGCTCCATCCTGCTGTGCCCACACCCACTCCCTTCTGCAGGCATCTGTGCCCACAGCGAGCACCAAATCCATCACCCAAGCGCTCTGGGGAGGGGTGGGCCATCAGATGGGTTAAAAAATGTGCATTTCATGCAGTCAAGGCCCATTAAGGCAGCCAGCAGGAATCCTCTGGCATGGCTGGGGCATCACCGCGAGCAGCGGGACTGCCGGGCATGGAAGGCACCAGGGTTGTTAACATTCAGGTCTCTGCCTGCTGATGGCTTCAGAACATCAGACCTGCAGCTAGTTGCACCCACAAGTGCTGGAGTTACTGAAGGGTGAAATGCAAACGAGCTGTAACCTTCCCGAGGTCCCCACAGCACTCCTGTTCTGACAGGGAGGCTTCTGCCTCCACTCCCTTCCTTCCCTCTGCCCGGCACGGGGGAGAGGGAGAGGGAGAGGGAGAGGGA
>VWZE01017703.1:20603-36320 GCA_013396675.1 Eubucco bourcierii
ACCGATTTGTTTGGCTGGTAGGAGGTGGGCACCAGGACCCAGCTGATTAAAGGGAGGTGCTTTGTGAAATCTGCGAGGGGCCAAAGTGGGCAGAGGGAAGGGTGGGCAGGGGAGAGGAGCGAGGGAAGCAGGCAGCTGGTGCCTGCGAGCCGCATCAGGGTGGCTGTGGCCATGGGCAGACTGCTCCCTCCCCACCCGCACCGGTGCCGCTCCATGCACTGGCACAGCTGGAGCCTCGGTGCCAGGTGGCACCTTATTTGCGGCTGGCTCTGCTGCCCTGAGTTAAACTCCACAAAGTGTGACAATCAAAATTAAAGCTTTGTGCAGGAAGGCAGCCTGGGGGAAATCACTGCTGCGGCCAGCCCAGATTTCCCAGCGGTGCCTTTTAAATTAAAGGGGGGGGGGGGAAAAATCATCTTTAATTTGGCAGCATGCTCGGGATGCAGCTCACCGGGCACATTATTGCCCTGCTCAGCAAACGCCCCCAGAATTCACTCATGCTCCAAATGCCAAACTCTCTGTGAAGCAGAACAGCCCCGCCTGTGCTGGCATCTGCTGGCATCAGGGGCACTGGCATCACAGGTGATAAACAAGACTGGCACCAGGCTGTGCCTGGAGCCAAGCCCTGAGAGATGCCCTCTCTGCATGCCCTGTCCCAGCTTCTGGATGATGGCACACGGCTGGATTCTACCCCTGCACAGGGTGAGCCCAGCACAGCCATGTTTTGGGACACCGCTTCCTGCACCCAGGGCTGACCCAAGTCCTCACCCTGGAGCCCCAGGAGGCTCCACAGACCCATCCTGTTGGCACGACCGCAGGGCTGGACATGAAGCATTGCCAGATGGATTGCATACCAGACCCAGGGCACCAGCTGATACTGTCACCATCTCAGCTTCATCGGCATTGGAGGCACTCGTGCACCTGAGACACTCCTCACCCTGCTCTGCCATGCCACACAGTGAGCAGCACAGCAAAGCATCAGGGCATAGAGTGTACCAGGGCAAAGCAAAGCACCACAGCTCCACACTGCGTCCCTGCTACTCCAGGATACTGCAAGGACATGGCACTGTCCTGGTGGCATCCCCATGGGCATGCCCCAAGACCGTTCACATGCCCCACGGGTGAGGATACAGCTCCTGCCACACACCTTGCCCCAGGCACAAGCCAGGCTTGGGTATGGGGCATAGCAACTGCGTTTTAGTACCCGAGACGGCAAAGCTGCCGCTTGTCCCCACCTCAGGTAGTGCCCAAGGTGACAGGAGCTGGCGGTATGGGGCTGGCCCTACCCAGTCGGTGTATGGTACCGTATGGGACACGGAGGGCATGGGTTGCCCTGGATCTGCCTGCCCTGGTGCTGCTCTTCCCTTCCTCTCCCCCCCTCCCCTTCTAGATGAAGCAATGAAATTATTTTTCTACTTGAGTAGTTTTCAATTTAGATTAAGAAAAATCTGTGCTCCGTTAGCGGCGCTGCCGTAAATCAGCAGCGGGCGGCGGCGCCGCTGGCAGCAGATCGCTCCTCGCCGCCAGCGCTCCTCACGCTGACAGCCTCCGAGGGTGACATTGAGTGAGGGCAGCGGCAACGGCAGGGGCACGGTGGGCAGCCGGACTCCCACCGGGCACACACCTCAGGCACCACGGCTCTGCCGCGGCTGCAGGCGGTGTCCAAAGCAGGCAGACCCTGGCAGCGTCAGGCTCTGGGCATCATGAGGTGAGGCAGATGTGAGGATGTGTTGAGCAGCATCGGCCCCCGCCTGGCTGCAGCTCTGCCAGCCCATGGCACAGCTCCTGGGGCTTCCCATGGGAGCTGTGCTGCACAGCATCCTGGCTTTTTGCTGTCACGCCGATGCTCACTGCCCCTGGCACACCAGGCCTGCTCGGTGCCCCAGCATCTTGCCAAGCCCTCACTGTCACCCACCCATCACCACTAGTATCATGGTGGCACCAAAGCATCTACGATGGTGCCCATCCCTAGGTGCCTTGTGGCTGCGCTAAGATCCACATCCCCACCCTCGTGCCCGTCCCTTGCTGCTGCCATGCTCATGCCAGCCCCATCCAAAGGAGCATTTGACAGCAAACAAACCTTTTTTTCCCCCTCTGGTTCCTGCAGCTCGTTTATCGCTGGTGCGGGGCGGGCGAAGCTGTCAGCGCCTGAACCTCACTCATCCGTTTAACCTTGGGGGAAGGAACACATTTGTGCTGGGTAACGCGCATCAGATGGTGGCACCGGGAGCGCCGGGAGCCGCCGCGCCTGATGGATGGGCTACACGGGCCTCGCCTGACCTGTGCTTGTAGCTTATCTGCAGTGCTGCGGGAGGCTCTTCATCACGCCGACAGCTCCAGCCTCACCTGCCTGGCAGCAGCGCCTCACCAGGGATGCCTGCTGGCCGCGGTGCCAGCCACGGCGAGCCACAGCGCCGCGCCCGGGGAGGGGTCACAAACTGTGCCCACACCTTGCACCCAACTGCGGTTGGGGCTGGAGCAAGAAGGAGCAGAGCTGGTGCCTGCCGTGCCTAGGCGGGCAGAAGATGCCCTCGCTCCCAGCAGTGCCACCAGCCAGGGTGGAAGGGAGAGGCCAAGCTGCTGCACCTGTCCCTTGGGTGACATTTTGCCAACGAGGGGTCCTGTGACAGTGACAGAGAGGGTACGGAGCCGGGCAGCCCAGGGCCCCGGTGACGGATGAGCGCTGCCAAGCGCCGCCACCGAAGCCATTTGGTGTGGGGAGATGATCGATGCCCACACTCATTCCGAGCCCCGGCAGCCGAATTCCTGCAGACAGTGGCGGCGCCCAGGATTTAGGGCACAGCTGCTGGGTTCAGATAAGGTGTGAAATCAGCCCAGCGTGCAGGGTGCTGCTTCATAATGAACAGCTCCTGATGGATGGGGGCGGCTCAGCGACAGAACCTCCACATTTGGAGCCTTCCAAATCTCCTGCCATCAATCCTGCTCCCTGCCAGGTGGCAGGAGGGGAAGCTGGGAGCTGGCAGCAGGCACACGCCCCACCAGGCTGGCACCAGAGTGTGGGCCAGGTGACTCCCCCCACATCAGCGGCACATTCAGAGGCTGGTGGCAGGTCTGGGGCTGAGTCCTGCCTGGGGCAGCTGTGCCTGATCCCTCCAGTGCCACCAGCACCACGGCCCCACAGATCTCCTTTCTCTCCTCACACCTGCAGAGACCTGGGCTGCTGAATGAGAAGGGGGCTGGCAAGATGTTGTGCCCTCCCCAGGCATGCTCCTGCTCACCTAGCACCACGCTCAGGGCCGTTTTCTTCTCCACTACACCAAGTGGTCCCTGACCCACGTGGGCAGTGAAGGGACATGGTACCAGCCCTGTATGTTGGAACTGGCAGGAGCTGAGCCTGTTCCGGAGAGCTTCATCTTCCCTCTGACCTTACACCAACAGCTGTCTGCGTGGGGATTTTAAATGCACTGCACTACCCTCCCCCGGGCTTCACACCCTCCCCATTTCTCCACAACCAAATGAAGTTTGGTCTTTGCTCTTTCCCAGGGCCGCCAATGCCAGGGCACGGGGAGCATGCACACAGCACATCCTTGCTCAGACCTGCTGCCCATGCCCCACTCACCCCATGTGTGCCCCTGCACACTCAGCCCTGTCACACACAAGCACCTCTGAAGGACACATTCCCTCCAGCTGGGGGAACTCTGAGCAGGGCTGCCACTTCTCAGGAGGACTCAGAGCTGGGGATGAAGGCTGGCATGGCACCTGACCAGGCTCCATGGAGGTTGGTAATGGGTTCACCTGGCCTGGACGTGCCCAGTACTCTCAAGCAGACCTCTGTCTGACTGCAGGAGTGCCAGGGTGGCTGGGGCTGGTGCCAAGTGGCACTGCTGCAGCCAGAGCAGGTGCCATCGTTTTGGGGGTGGTTGCTGCTGGGGCGCACTGTCACTCACCTCATCACTGTGAGGATGCCTGGAATGCAAATCTGGGGGCACCTAGGGAAGAACTGAACAAAGTCCCTGCTGGGGCAGCTCCTGGGGCACCTCCTGTGTGTTGGGGGGCAGCTGAGCTCCCTCTCTTCTGCTGCACCCAGAATGTGGCTTGTTTGCGTGTCTGGGACTATGGAGTTTCACCTGGCACGTCCTGCAGTCTCTGGAAGGTTCCACCTCGGGCTGCTGGGTCAGGGGGTGTTGTTGCTCAACAGGGCATTTGCCCAACCCCAGGACTTACCCCAAAAAAGGCTCGTGGTGCCTCCAGCCCCCAGACTCACCTGCCCTTCCTCATCCCAAAGCTTGAGGCTCCCAAAGCGAGAGCACCAGCAGCCCTCACACCGGCATGGCACAGCCCTGGGTCCCAGCTCTGGCAGGCAGGGCCTGGCCATGGGGCAGACAGGGAAAGCTTCCTGATCTGCCTCACGGGCACGAGCAGGGTGCCAGGCGCCGCTGATTTATGGCTGAGGAAATGCCTGATTTAGGCTGCGTATTTAAAGGCACTAATTAGAGTTGCATTAATATTCATGGACCGCGTGCAGCAGCTGATAGCCGCTGTCTGAGGGCATTTGCCCTTATCTCTTACCCGGCAGGCCGGGGGTGTTTGGAGGCAACTTTAATTGCGGTGAAAGCTGCGGAGACCTCGCCCGGAGGCTGGCGGCAGCAGCTCACCCAAGGCTGTTTGAAGCACTAATGAGCATCTGCAGCGTTAATAACCCTGCCCACATGGTCCTCCGGTCCCAGCGTCCCTCTGAGGAGCGACAGCTGCAGCCACCTGCCCAGGCTGTGCTGCGGGTGATAGGGGCCAGGGAAACCAGCACCACACACACAGCCCCCAGCTCCCAGAGCAGCAGCAGCAGGGTCCCCATGCCCTGCGTGCCCCTGGTCCTGCTGCTGCCCCCATCCATCCCACCCCGAGAGGAGTCCAGGAGGGGCCCGGGGGGCAGGGAGCTCCAGCAGCCCCCAGCTCATCCATAACCCGCTCCCTGCCCGTGCCCGACCTCTCGCTGTAGCAAAGTTCACATCAATTTTCCTTCCCCTCATTTGTCTGTAAACCATGAAGAAAAATCGCTGCCGTCTGCCCGCATCAGCCCCCGCCGTGATCTATGGCTGTAATAAAAACCCCATTTGGGGAGGCCTCCTCCCCCGTGCCGCCAGCCGCGGCCGTGCCACCAGCCGGGCTGCGCCGGCTGGCACCAGCGTGGGGCAGCCATCGCCAGCCCAGCCCCACCACCAACACCTCCGCCTCTGCCTCGTCGCAGCCGGCGGTTGTGGATTGGAACTGACAGAGCAACCACGGAGCGGCAGCCTCTGTGCCACTCAGGCAGCCGCTGCTGGTGACCTCCGAGGGCTGGATCGTGGGCAGTGGCACAGTGCGGGGCTGGAGTGGGCAGGAAGGGATGCGGGAAGAAACTGGGGAGCCCGGCAGTGAGGGGAGGCTGGGCTGCTGCCAGCTGGGCATGCTGGTGGCTTGGCTGCGTGGAGCACAGCAGACTCTGGTCCTCCCTAGCTGCCAGCCCCTTCCTGGCTCTGGGGACCCAGGTTCTGCTGCCACTTCTCCCTCAGAGTCAGTCCTTGACATTCCCTGGAAGACAAAAGGGGGGCGTGAGAAGAGGGGTGCAGAGTGGGGGGAGGTAGTAGGGTGCTGATGTCAACAAGCAGAGCTGACCCCAGACCGGCTGCTGCGCTCACCCCCAGCCTGCGCCCCCCGGGAAGCGGCAGAGCCAGGAGCACCTCTCGTGGTTTTGGCGTTGCATGGGCACAATCACCGTGCCAGGGACGCTGGGCGCCGCGGTGGGTCTCAGCCAACACCAGCCCCAACCGCCTGCGGCTCCACCTGGAAACGAGTCACAACTGGGCAGGTGTCCACACAGTGCCAGGCTCCCCCTGCGGGTGCCACTGCAGCTCTGCCAGCCGCCTTCTCTCCCAGGTGCACGCCCTGTGCCCAGCGTGTTTGGCAGGGATGTGGGAACGCAAATGGCAAGAGCAAGGCTCTTTTCCTGACCCTGCAGGCTGAGTGCCAGGGTGGCCACCTCGGCTTTGACCACTAGTGGCAAAGCTGTGACCACTGTATTCTGATTCTGACCCAGACTGATGCCAGTGCCCAGGACAGGTCTGGGAGCTGGCTGAGATTGCCCAACCATCAACACCCAGAGTCGCTGTGCCATATACCAGGGCACAGGGGTGCCGGTTCCCGCATGCTGGGTGCTGCTGTACCACCTGCCACGGGGTGGTACAGAGCAGACCCTCTGGACCTGGCTGCCTGGCAGCAGGGGCAGCCCAGTCTGGCCCGGTCCAGCACAGTTTAGCCCAGTGCAGTCCCTGCTCTCACCCTGGCACACCTGCTGGCACTCCTTCACCCTCCTGAGGTTGCTGGGCTTCGCCGCGCCACTGCAGATGAAGGTCTGGCAGCCGCCCGAGGCGAAGGGTCCCGGGGGCCGCGGAAGAGACAGAGGTAGCAGCTCCAGCCCGCCCCCACCCTTAAATACCGCCGAGAGCACCGGGACCGGCCTGGGCAAGCGCCGTGGGGCTCCCGAAGCGCGGCCCCGCTGCCGCGGAGCAACAGCCTCCTCTGCCGGCCGCCCGACGGGGAGCTGCGCCCGCACCGGGGCCGACGGGACGGCGCTCGCCTAGCTGCCCGAACCCGCAGCCCACGGGGCCCACGAAGCTGGAGGGGGCTGCGGGCAGGGAAAGGAGTGCCCAGGCCAGGGCGACTACTCCCCAGGCCCCAGGACGTGGTGGCAGGGGGACACAGCGGGCTCCGTGCCGTCGGTACCGGCACACAACCACACGCCGGGCGCACGGCAGCCGAGGGGTGAAGGGTACGAAGCCGAAGCCCCAAAGAGCGAGGGGGGAAAGGACCTGGCACTGCTGGGGAGAGCCTGGTGACCCTGCGGCACCACCCTGGCACCATGCCAGGTGCCACGTCGGAGCAAAGATGTCACTCAGGGGGATTCCGTAGGCTAACCCAGGACTGGGGCAGCTCGCTCAGCCCCTGGTTCTCTGCTGCCGGTCCCTTCGTGCCAGCCCCGGAGTTTCTGTGGCAACAAGGGCAGCTGGCAGCAGCAGCAGGGGTGACGCAAACAGGAATTTCCGAGCGAGGAAAGGCGATCGCTGAGCTGTAAAACGCCGCATGCCACCGCGGAGGTCACGTCCCTCAGCACAAAGGCGCCGGGGACAAACCCCCAGGCAGGGAGCGTCCCCAGCGTCCCCTGCCACCAGCGCCAGGACCTCAGCCCAGGCCTTCCTCCTCGGGCTCCCAGCAGATCATGAGCCCCTTGCAGCAGCCACTCCAAAACCCAGGTCCTGTCCCTCTCTGCCCGCTGTGGCCACAGGCTGCCCCTCCTGCCTTGCTGCAGCCCTGCCATCCCTTTGCCATTTGACACAGTATGGTGAGCTGTCCTGGCACGGCCACAGGTCAGCAGTGAGAAGTGTGCCAGTGCAGACCTCCAGCCGTGCCGCAGCACTGCATGGAATGGGGGGCAAGGAGCAAAGGGTTCCTTGGCAGAGTCTTGGGGTGCAACAGTGGCAGCACCGAGGGGTCCCTGTGGCACAGAGCACCTATCAGCCCCAGCACAGTCACCTTGGGTCGTGGCAGGCCCTTGGTGACCTCTGTACCCCATTCACCTTGGCATTCCCCACCCCAGCCAGGGACGTGTCCCGCCGGTGCCCGGTGAGGTGAGAGGCAGGCCCGGTGCTGACCCCACCGCGGCACCTGTCTGCTGGGACACGTCTGGAGCGGCTGCCGGGATGGCACCCAGCCACCAGCCTGTCCCCACGCAGGAACGCCGCAGGGTGCAGTGTGGGCAGCAGGTGTGCCCGGCCTGGCACGTCACGCAGCTTCCAATGCTCCGCTCGCCCTGAGGCCACGCTCACTCCTGGGGACCTGTCTGGCTGCACCCACTGCTGCATCTCTCTGTAGCTTGGCATCTGCCATGCTGAGCCCCACATCTCGGTGAGGTAACCACCTGTCCTCTGCCCCTCGCTGTGGGTCTCCCCAGCACCCACCAGCTCCTGCAGCCACAACAAGAAAATCCAGCTGCACCCTCTGGGCCACTCCGGGTGTCCCAACCTGTCCCCTGTCCCCTCTTTCCCAAGTTGGGGGGCACCAGCCCCTTCCTCTGGGCTTCCCATGGCCGTGAGGGTGACCCCAGCCCATGGCCTCATCTCCCTTTGACCCCGGGGTGGGTGCTGTTGGGTGCTGACGTCCCCAGGCTGGCTGCTGGGGCTGGGCTGGGGCCGTGGTAAATGATTTCTCAGGCAGGGACTCGTCGCGGGGCTGCTGCTGCCTCGGGCACAGCTCTGAAGCTGCCGAGTTTCGGTTATGTTTCGGCAGCCCCTCCCCGGCCCCATGCGGATATAAACCCCTGCCGCCCGCGCCCGCCACCTGCCACCTGCGGCGAGCACCATGAAGACCATCACTGGCATCTTGCTCATGGGCATCTTGGTGCTGTGTGCCCAGCTGCAGCCAGGCACTGCGGCTCCGGGAGCAAAGGGTGAGTACTGGGGGGCACGGGGAGGCTGTGACCCACCAGCTCTCAGGGTGCTGCACAGCTGCCTTGAGCCAGGGGTCCCGCGTGACATGAGCAGGTAAGACCAATGACAGCACCAGAGGCAGGAGCTTGCCCGGCTCTGGGGCACCCTACAGGCATCAGCGCCAAGCCTCATGGTCTGTGCCACGTGGGCATGGAGGAGCTTGGTGGCAGAAGAGCGCAGCAGTGCAGTGGGAGCCCCTTTGCCTATGGTGTGCCAGTACTGGCCATTGGCTGCCAGCTGGGATACAGCTGGGCCCCAAAAGGGCTGTGTGTCACAGATGTGGGGCAGCCCCACATCTCCCCAAGGATGGAGCGTACCTATCACAATGTCCACTTTCCTTGCTCCATGCCAGCAGCAAGAGACCAAGCAGCTGTCTGGGGCACCTTGCCTGGCCCAGCAATGCTTCCCTTTTAATGACTGACCACCTTCCCTCGAAGGGAGATGTGACTCGGGCACCTCCCCTGCTGCCACGAAGGGACCGTGGTTACCCGCAGAGCCTGGGCACAGCCAGCATGACCAGGCTGAGCAGCAGCAGGTACTGCCACCTGGGGATGCTGCAGCGGCTTTGGAGCTCGGGGCTACCGATCCCACAGTCTCAGTCAGGATCCTCTCCTGGGACGTACTATGGTGTGGGGATGACTACCCACAGCCCTGTTGGCATCCCCTCCATGCTCTCCACGGACGCTGGCCAGGAAGTGCCTGGCAGAGTCAGGCTGGGGACAGCAGCATCCCTGATGCCACGTGCTGGGGACAGGAGCCAAAGTGTTTCTGTCTCCCGGAAAGCAATGCCAACTGCGTGGGCTGGAGCTGCTGCCCCTGCTGCCAGCATGTCCCTTTCCAGCTCCGGCTGGCTGAGAGCAGCTCCGGCTGGATCGGCCTCGTGGCAGCCAGCTGGGCACGCCGGGGGCACGGCACAACCTTGGGCAAACCCGCCGACACCCATGCCGCAGCCCTCGCCTTCCTCTGCGGTTTCCCCCTCGCCTCCTGCCATCAGCCCGGTTCTGAGCTCCCAGCTGCTCCCATCTGGCTGCTCCGGTGCAACCCGGCTGTTGGCATCACACTCACGTCCTCCCAGCTCCGGCTGCTCACCACCAGCACCAAGGGCACCAAGGGCACCCCGCACACTGGGACAGAGCGATGACCCTCAAAGCCGAATACTGGCACAGGAGCAGCAGCTCAGCCACGGTGGGACACTGGGCAGCCCCTGCCCTGGCTGTGGGCATGGCAACACTGGGTGGGCAGCATGAGGGAGTCCTGGTGTTGGCACTAGGCTAGAAACACCAGTCCTGCCCAGTTCCCCAAAGAGCTATCACCAGTGGGAACCAGTTGCATGGGCAGAGTGGGAGCACCCCAGCTTGCCTGGGCAGGGCCAGGTCCTGGCAACTCCCAGGCATCCAGCCACCAGGAACAAGGGTGGTCCTGCCCTCTTCCCTGCCATGCCCTGCCACTCTCCCCACCACCCTTGGCCTGTCCCTCATCCCCATGTGTCAGGTCCCGCTGCCGGTGGTGGTGGAGCATGGCACAGCAGCGGGCAGGTGGCTGCGCCATCCACGCCAGCTCCTGTTCCTGCACAAACACCCACGGCAGGGAGGGAACTGCAAGGGCAAACAGATTGTGATTCATTGCCACTGCCCCGTGCTGTGCTGTGCTCTGCTGGCCGTGGGGTTCAGCTACCTGGCACGGACCCTGGCAGCACAGATGCCGCACATGACTCAGGGCAGGGACTGTGCCCCTGCACACTGGCCCATTTAGGGCTGCAGGATGCTCCAGGCCAGAGCTGGGGCTGCCCCAGAGCCTCTGCCAGTGACGAGTGAGCATCACCAGTACCAGAGCAAGACTCATCCTTCTCCCCAAAGGCTCAGACTGTGACCACTCCCCGGATGGGGCTCAGGGAGCCAGGATGCCCTGGGATTGCCTCCGGGCACAGGGTACATCCCGTGCGCCCCAGGCAGCACCAGCACCTTTGCGAAGGACTTGTGACAGCTGCCAGACCCCCGGAGCTGTTGAGCTGTGAGCAAAGGGGACGGGAACGCTTCCACCGGCGGCCCTGCAGGAATTGCACCGGTGCCAACAGCACCTGCGGCACAGCCAGGAGCGGAGTTGGCAGCGCGGCGAAGGCCGATGGGAGCAGGGCAGCCATGCCGGGTGATCCGGGCTGCTTGGCTGGCTGGGCCTGCCCGAGCACAGGCCAGCCCAGCGCTGGCACCGCCGAACGTGCCGGTGTGACGCCGGGTGGCGAGCTGCCGCCAGAGGGGTGCTGGCACAGCTGCCACGCCGGGGGGCTGCCGGCCGGCCCCCGGCACTGCCGTGCCCCGCAGCACCGGGCGCGCAGCCAGAGCATGCCGGCAGCTCGCTCCCCGCCAGCCACTCACCCAACCGGTGTTGCCAGATGGTCTGGGCCGCATCCCCGGGGCTGCTGGAGGCTGCGAGGGTGGCGGATGCCATGGGAAGAGACCGGGCCTGGGCTGCCAGGGTGGCGTGGGGGAGGCTGCAGAGCGGGCAGCTCGCAGAGCCCTCCGGCCGGGCGCGGCAGCTGCACAGGGACAAGCGACGAGCTGCAGGGCGAGCGGCGGCTGCGGCTGAGCCACGGCTCCCGGCAGTGCCACCAGCCTATGCTGGCCGCTGGGCATCAGCGGCCCAGGCAGGCAGCTCCACTCGTGCTCGNGCCAGTGGGGGCCGGGCGGGTGGCAAAGGGGGGGCACGGCCGGTGGCGGCTTGCGGCTGTTCCTGCCGGGCGAGTTTTTGGCGTGGCGGCCGAGCTCCTCCAGGCTCCCCCTCCCTGGTAGGCAGCCAGCGGCAGCAGATACCTGATCCTCGGTTGTGCAAGCGAAGGGGGAGCCTGGCCCTGCCCGGCCCTTGGGAACCACCCGGAAGGCCGAGCCCGCGGCCCCACCTGGAGAGGAGCTTAAAGGGCGTCCGGGCAGCCCCGCAGGCGCAGCGCCGGCTCCCGCACCATGCCCACGGCCCGCAGCGTGCTCGCCCTGGCAGGGCTACTGGCTCTCTGGGCAGAGCTGCCTCCAGCATCCGCCCAGAATGTCACCAGTGAGTATGAGCGCGGCACGGCGCGGCTCGTCGCAGCGCAGCTCGGAGCGGCTCAGCG
This sequence comes from Eubucco bourcierii, assembly GCA_013396675.1. NCBI lineage: Eukaryota > Metazoa > Chordata > Aves > Piciformes > Ramphastidae > Eubucco > Eubucco bourcierii. Next base: position 32,184 of record VWZE01017703.1, read on the forward strand.
CAGCCTGACACGGCTCGGCACGCCCCGGGCGAGCAGCCAGCATTGCTCCCAGCTGTGGGGCCTGCTGGGGTCATAGCTGGGAGACAGTCGGTGCCCGGCACAGTGGAGCTTGCCAGCATCCCTGGAGCCAGCCCTGGGGCCGGCAGCAGCATCTTCTGCTTCAGGCCACAGCCCTCGCCCCACTGCGGGGCCGGCAGCCCTGGCGCCCACCCATGCACCCCACCTTTGCCTTGCAGCAAAAGCCGGCGTGTGCCCGGACCCGGCGACGGAGGCGGTGAACTGCACGGTGGGGTGCCAGTCTGATGGCGACTGCGAGAGCACCCTCAAGTGCTGCCCGGCGGCCTGCGGCAAGGCCTGCCAGAAGCCCGACGGTAACGCTCCCTCCTGCTCCCGGCCGCGCTGCCCGCAGCCGATCCCGCTGCTGAGAGCCAGCAGCCCACCCCGGCCGCAGCACCGCTGCTCCGGGGCCTGGGACCGGCCGTGGGCCTGGGCGCCCGGTGCCCATCCGGCCGCAGCGTGGTGTCGAGGGCTTTGTGTGGAGCCCAGCAGCGCTGGGGTGCGCTCCCGTGGGGACCACGCTCGCCCCTTCCTCCTCCTGCTGACACAGGGCTTGAGCAGACGCTTCCGACCGGCAGAGGGGCCGGAGCAGACGGCAGGGGCCTGCGTCGCTCCGTTCGGTGCCTGCTCGGCCCCCCAGGCGCTGCTGTCCCTCCTGACATCACGTCCAGGAAGTATCTCTCAAGGGCGTCATCCCCAGTCCTGTGCCGAAGGCGGCCCCGCAGCCCCCCGGCCGGGCACGGTCACCACCGCGGTCCTGCCGGAGAGCAGCCCCAGCGGAGGAGCGGAGGAGCTGAGGAGCTGGCATCTCCAGCTGCAAACACCTGGATGAGGACTGGCGGCTCCAGTGCCTCCGTGGCCGCCCGCAAGGACGAAGCTGCTCTGTCTGTGCTGCAGCGGAGGACGGCGCAGTGCAGAGCCGGGCCCCCAGTGCTGGTGGCGGGCAGCAGCGGGCAGCAGGATGGCAGGGGCACAGCTGGGGCACGGGCTGCCTGGGGGACAACGTGTCCCCCACTGATACCTGGGCTGAGCCCACCACATGCCAAGCCCACTTGCCACAAGTGCCTAGCCAGGGCTGTCCATGGTGGTTGTGGGTGAAAGGGGCCAAGGTTGCCATCAGGGCTGCATGCTGTGGTTGTGCATCCTGTGCCAGGAGCGTGGAGGACCACCATGCCTGCCCAGCGTGTCCCCATCGGATCAGGCTGGTGGGACTACCAATGGGCAGAGCCATGGGGTGGAGGAGCCACCAGCTGGCACAAATGCCCCTTCTGTATGGCAGCCAGGGACTAGAGCCATGCCCTCTGCTGGGTCGGCTCTACCCCTTGTGCCAGGGCAGCAGGTCTCAAGCCGTGTTCTTTCACTTTTGCAGAGAAGCCTGGCACCTGCCCACCTGTCAACCCAGGGATCCCCATGCTGGGCGTCTGTGCCAACCAGTGCAAGTCTGACTCCAACTGCCCCGGGATCCAGAAGTGCTGCAGGAATGGCTGTGGCAAGGTCTCCTGCGTGACACCCATCCACTAAGGTCAGCTGGGTGACCACCCACCTTGGGGACCCCACAGCACCTACACACCCACCCTGCTCACTGCCCTCTGCTCCCTTTGCAGGCACAGACACCTCCTTCCAGCCCTGTCACAGGGAAGCTGCTGCACGATGCCAGTCCCACACACAGAGGCCCCCTTCTTCCGGAGCCTTCAGCCTCAGCCTTCCTGCTGAGGTCCCCTGCTTACGGCATGCCGCAGCCCTCTGCATGCCCACCAATAAAGCAGCATCTCCCTGCCGTGGTCACCGCCTTCTCTCTGCCCTCTGTGCCCGTGTCTGTCTCTCTGTCCTGCCAGGCTGCCAACCCGGCAGCTATGCTGCCCACTCCTGGTTGCATCCTGCCCGCTACAGCTGCTGCTGGTGCTGGGGTCCCATCAGAGCAGAGCTGCTCCCTGTTCTGCAGTGGCTGGGCACAGGGAGACTGCCAGCGAGTGCTGTCACAGGAGCCTCACCCAGATCCCTCCTGCCCCACATGCTCCCATGGCAGAAACCTGGAGGAGGCATGAGCATTGAAATCCCCGTGCCCCTGCCTCATGCCTGCCTCTGCTTGCTCAGAGCTGGGCCCTGCTCCTGCCCTGTTCTCCTGGCACCTCCTGCTGCCCACGGGGCTCCTGGTATCCGACCCTCCTGCACCCACTCCAGTCCTGCTCCAAGTCCCTGGGAGCAGAGCAAGCAATCCCTCCGCCTCTGAGGGGCAGCATCTCCTGCCGCTGGCAGGGGGCAGAGCAGGCTGTCCCCCGGTGTGGCGAGCCCTGCACCGTGCCTGGCACAGCCTGGTGCCCAGTGCCTGGTGCTGCTTCCCCTTCTCCCTGCGATGTGGGCACAGGGTGGTGCACCCCATCTCAGTACTGTGGTAGCCCTGGGGGCTGATGGCCCCCCAGGCAGGACTGGGCGGGCCCTGAGGACCGGACACAGGACACAGCTTCCCCATGTGCCATCCTTGCATGCCATGCGGGAGTGCAGGCACCAGGCTCCGGAGCACCCACAGGTCACCAGTGAACTGGAAAGGGCACAGTGTGGAGGATGTGGCATGGGCCCTGAGCCCAGAGCTGCCCAGGAGTCTCCCCCGAGCTGGATTGTTCGTGCCCGGTGCTCCCACGGTCCTGGCACGGAGCTGCCGTGTGAAGGAGCAGCTTGCTTCAGCCGCTCCCCATCGCAGCAGCCTTTAAATCCGGGCCAGACTGCCCAGCAGCACAGTGCCTGCACAGCTGCACCATGCCAGGCAAGCACACTCTCCTCCTGGCACTCCTGGTGCTGTTGGTGCAGCTGCTGCCCACCCTGGCTCAGCAACACCATGCCAAGGACCAGGCTGCTGCTGCCGCAGTCACTCCAGCGCTGTGGCAGGCCCCACGGGGACGCTGGCACCGCGCTGCCCTGCCTGCCCCAGGCAAAGCTGGCGAGTGCCCGGCAGCAGGGAGTGGAGCTCGGCGTGCCCCCAGGCTGTTCTGTCTCTCCGACCACAGCTGCCCTGGCACCGAGAAGTGTTGCCAGAGTGGCCAAACCAGGACCTGCCTCCTCCCCACCACAGGTACTGCCAGCTCACCTGAGAGATGCCAGTGGGGGAACTGGGTGATGGGTGGGATGTGACTGGGGACCTGTGCCCATGTCTGTGTCCCTGGTAAGAGCCCCACTCCCTGGGCACACAGCCACACGGAGCATCTCCCTCTGCAGAGAGCCCAGGGTACTGTCCCCGCCCAAGCAGTGCCATCAGAGCAAGCTGCGGGACGAGCTGCCGCAACGACTCCACATGCAACCCCGGGGAGAAGTGCTGCACCTACGGCTGCTGCGCCCACTGCGTGCCCGCTGAGCCAGGTAAGGCAGCCTGGCTGTCCCCACGCCAGACTGGCAGTGCCGTGGGGCACCCCCACAGGGCCTGCCGCCCCCATCACTTTGTGGGGCCAACCTGGCTGCACGCCGAGTCCTGAGCCTGCCCTCCCCTCCAGCCAAACCTGGGCTGTGCCCACGGAAGCGTGCCCAGCGGAGCGCTGCCGCCTGCCCCAACCGCTGCGCTGACGACCGCGACTGCGGCGGGGACCACAAGTGCTGCTTCTCCGGCTGCGGGCTGGCCTGCGTCCCGCCGGGCACAGGTACGGCCCCGACACCGCCCCTCCCAGGGCTGGGCACCCATAGGCCAGGCCCGCATCCCCCCTCCAAGCACGTGCACCCCCGCACTGTCCACGGCTGCCCCATATCCTCCCCGCAGCCTTACCAATGAAGGCTTGTGCCCCCCATGAAGCCCGGCGTGTGCCTAGCCGTGCTGCCAGACAAACCCCAGCAGCTGTGCCCGGCCATGTGTATAGCTGGTGGCAGCCATCCAGGCCCCAGGGAGTATAAGCCACCAGCTGTAGCTCCCACTGGCACACACACCCCCTGGGCACAGCCGCAGCGTTCACAAGCCCCTTAGAAAGGAACCTTGTGCTCAGCTCCTCTGTGACAGGTGGGTGGCAACCCCGAGGGGGCACAGGGCTGAACCTCACCCTGCACCCCACTCAGGCTGCATGCTGGCAGGTCCCTCATCAGTCCAGCTGACATCTGGCATCC
>VWZE01017703.1:36399-57644 GCA_013396675.1 Eubucco bourcierii
TGGGCAGCAGGATCCTGGCACACTGCAGTCCCTGTCGCCACCAGACAGCCGCCATGCCACAGTGAAGCCCGGCGTGTGCCCCGTGGTGCTGCGGGGCTCGCTGGGCCCCTGCCTGGAGCTGTGTGACACCGATGAGGACTGCCCTGGGCACGCCAAGTGCTGCACCACCGGCTGCGGCCACGACTGCAAGCAACCCACTGAGGGTAAAGCCACCGAGACTCCCAGGCCAGGGTGGGCACCCCCTTGGCTGCACTCACGTTCCTCTTGGGCTGCCTGTCCCAAGGGGTGACAGAAGCCTGGGGACTCGGCTGCTGTGCCCACGGGGCAGGCTCCAGTGAGGGGCTCACTTGCTGCGGGCACAGAGGGTCCCCCAGCCCAGAGGGATCCACTGCTCACAGCAGGGGGCCCCTCACCCTTTCCTCTCTCCATATGTGCCAGTGCGGGCCGGGCTCTGCCCCCCCGCGGCTGCCGGTGGTCAGGCGGCTGCGTGCCCGGTCCTGTGCCTCCAGGACAATGACTGTCCCCACGGCCACAAGTGCTGCTTGCGGGACTGCGGCCGGGCCTGCATCCCCGTGCTGCAGGGTAAGAGCCCCCAGCCCATCCGCCAGCAGCCCTGGGCACTGTGCAGGTTTCAGCCAGCTTGGATGGGACTGAAGGGGTCCAGAGGGGGTCACCCCAGGACCCCCAGCCCTTCAGGCAGGAGCATCCACTCACCGCACACTGACAGCCTCTTGCACCCCCCGCAGGCACAGCCTAGCCCTGACCAGGAGGGGTGCAGCAGGAGCTGCCGTTCTGGAGCACTTCTCACCCTGCTGCCATCACACCCCCTGGGCGAGCACCTGCCACCGCTTGTACCCGTGCCCGCACCAGACCCTCTGGGCTGCCATCGAGATGCCACCAGCATCGCTCCGACAGGTCCTGGCTCCCTGCAGCATGGGCAGGGAGACAAATCCCTGCCCCTCCCCAGCTGTGGCTGCTTGTCAGCTCCGGAACAGAATGAACCAGGCCATGGTCACCTTATGCTCTGGGTCACTGTCCCTGTGCTCTGTGGTGCCCTCGCAGCAGGTGCCAGTGGTCCCGGGCTGTGTGCAGGCAGGAGCCTGGCAGCCATCCCCGTGGGCAGCACTGCTCTGGGGCAGTGAGAGGTTCCCTTCACCACGTGGGTGCCTCCAGCCACCAACCCCTGGTGACGACCATTGCCTGGTGGTGACCATGCCGCCGCGGGTGGGGGCTGTGGCGACGTCCCCTCAGCAGCCAGAGCGCAGGAGCCAGTGCCCTCGGATTCCTTATGCTGTGGCAGGGCACATTTGCACCCCGAGGTGTGAACCCCTGGCTGGAGGAGCAGTCACGGGAGGGGGTCAGTGAAGCTCCGGGCCAGGGAAGGGGCAGGGAGCAGCAGCCATATTCTGAGGCCATGGCAGGACCTGTTGGCTCCCCAGTCCCAGCCTCATCACCGTGCTGAGACACGCAGCTGGCCCAGGACACCTCTTGTGGTGCCGGATCCGGAGCGGTCCTTGGTGCAGAGGCTGAGCCGAGCCATGGGTGCCAGGTGGCACTACAGTGGCAGAGCCCCTCTGGCTGCTCCCGCTGCTATGTTGGAGCCAAGTCGTGGGGTCTCTCCATAGCCTCCTGCCTGGGGAGGTGAGGGGGGAGCAGAGCTGAAGGGAAACCCGAGCAGGGACGGCAGGTGGCAGTGACAGGGCCGGAGCCAGGGCCAGGGCCGTTTGCCACGGGGGGCAGCAGCCACCAGCCTTGACTGCCCTCCGCGGCCCCGCGGGTCGCCCATCCTCGGCGGCGCGGCTCAGGCACAGATAAGCAGGGAGGCTGCCGGGGTCACGGCCGGATTCTGGGAACTGCCCCTCCTCCTGCCCCTCCTCCTGCCCCGGCACAGCCATCCTGCCGCAGCTGCCCCGGCACCCCGGATATCCCTGCCAGAGACTTTAAACCCGGCCCCAGCTCAGCTCCAGACACACAGACTGCCCTGGCAGCACCACGATGCCGGGCATGCTCCTCATCCTGGGGCTCCTCATCCTCAGTGCAGAGCCGGGCACTGCACCAGAGGAGAAAGGTGGTGAGTACAGGTGGGGAAACCCAACAGATGCCAGGCACAGGCACCCTGGAGCCAGTTCCTTGCACCGGGGTCCCCCTATACCCCTGCCATGTGCCCTCTGTTCCTGCCCAGCACACATTGGTGGGGACCAGGTCCCAGCTGGCTGCACCTCAGCCCCACTGCTATGAGGAATCTGCTTCCACCCCCTGTGCCCCCAACTGCACCCCCTGCACCCCGTGGCTGTGTGGTGCAGGGAGAAGCAAGGAGGGTGCTGGTGGGGGCCAGTACTGCCCAGATGCCCACCCCTGCAGCCTGGCAGCGTTGGACTCTGCTCCTCACAGCCCCCACCCCTGCTTGTGGCCCCACCCATGTGCACAGACCAAAAGCCTGCTGGAGTGGCACACGCTGCAGGTGCTTCTTCCAGGAACAAGCCCCGGTACCAGCGTGGAGGCCATGCCAGGGGCAGTGGTGCCCAGTGGGGCAATGCTCTGCCCGCGTTGGCACAGCAGCCGAGCTCCTTCTTTGTTTGGAGCGAGCAGCTGCTGTTTGCAGTGACAGCTCCTGGCAGTGCTTCTGTTTGCAGCCCAAACAGCGCAGCACTGCCAGGGGCTGCCCGGGGGCTGTTTGCAGAAACTGCTGCTCCTGTATCCCCCGGCTGCTGGGCAGAGCCGGGCACAGGTGCCAGCTGGAGCCTGCTCACACCTGGGACAAAGACAGAGCTGCTGCCATATTCCCAGCATGGCCGAGATGAGTGCAGGGCGCCAGGAGGAGTAGGAAGAAGATGAGGAGGAGGCAGCGAGGGGTGTGCTGCTGGCAGAGACAAGGCACAGGGCAGCAGCATGCCTGGGGATGGATCCTGACCCCCAGCCACAGCTGGCTCAGTGCTGCCTTCTCCCTGGCAGGGCCAGTGACACTTCTTGTGGCACTTGCTGTCTTGCAAGGGCACACACAGACCTGTGCCGTGCCAGCCTGTGCATGTAGGTCTCAGCGTGGGGGTGCAGCAGCCCTGGGGCCATGCTGCAGTGGAATCTTCAGTTCTGCTCCAACCAGACCTGCTTTGCCTTGCAGCCTCGATGTTGCCATCAACGGGGCACAGCTATGCCAGCAGGGAGGGTTAGTGGGAGCTGAGGCCCCAAGAGGCTGAACTCCTGCCAGGACCCTGCCCTCTACACTGTGCCCTCTGTTCTAGCGTCTGCCTCTTGCAGAGGGGCTCCTCACCCACTCCCTGAGGGATGAAGGGTGAGGAGCTCTGCCTGGCACTGCCCTGATGCCACCATCCCACCACAGGGCAGCCCCAGAAGCCAGGCAGGTGCCCACGGGACTTCATGCGCTGCCTGCGCCTGAAGCCTCCACTCTGTGCCAATGACTCTGGCTGCCCTGGTTGGCACAAGTGCTGCTCCCGGGACTGCCAGTTCCGCTGCACCCCCCCAGCAGAAGGTACAGCACCATGGCACATCTACCAGCACCACCTCCTTCCAGGGGCAGCTGGCACCCTTCTGCCCTTCCCCCGTCCCCGTCCTTCTGCCATCCCCACTGCCAAGGAGTGGCTCTCTGTGTCCTTCTGGCACCTCCTGTCCACAGCTCCTGAAGTGGGCATGGAGTATGTGGAGGGATTCAGGGCAGGGCATGTGGTGGGATCCAGCTGGGTTCTGGCAGGAGCTGGCAGAGAAGTCTGGCAAAAGATTCTGGCAAAGTCAGGTCTCCTGGAACTGCCCTGGGGTGATGCTGGTGCAGCCTCACCTCTCATCCCTGCTCCCCATTGGCACTGCAGAGAAACCTGGCACCTGCCCAGTGGAAGCCCCTGAGGGTCTCTTCTTCCCCTGCTCCTTCCCCTGCCTGGAGGACAGGGACTGCCTGGGTGCCCAGAAGTGCTGCCAGCTGCACTGTGGCTCTGTCTGCCTGGAGCCACTGCAGGGTAAGGCCTCCACATGGCACAGGGACAGCCTCGGCTCGCTGCTGAGTCCCTCCCTGCTCTAGATATCTGCCACACCCCTGCCACCATGGGGGGCTGCATGCCCTGTCCCCTACCACAGCTGTGTGTGGTCTGGGAAACTAAATGCTGGGACATGGCTGCTGGAGCAGGGCATGTGTGCCGGGGTGGGCAGGGCAGTGGGATGGGCATGCCACAGCCTCACACTCACTCTGCCCTGCCAGACCAACCCAAACCCAAGGAGTCCCCCACGGTGAAGCCAGGGCCAGCAGGGCCGTGCCAGGAGAGCTGCCAAAGAGACAGCAACTGCCCTGACACACAGAAATGCTGCAACAGCAGCTGTGGCAGCCAGAGCCTGCTGCCAGCCCCGGCCGGTGAGACAGGATGGGATGGGCACCATGGGCAGGGCCATGGCTCAGGCATGAGGAGTGATGCCATGAGGCCACAGTCTCTCTAGGCTACAGAGCTGGCCACAGGGGACTCCTCACCCTGAATTTGCCAGAGTGGGCTCTGGTGGGGCTGGCAAGGCCGCCCTTCATCAGGGTCACCGTGCCACTTTCATCTCCTCTCCACTGGCACTGCCCTGCCTATGGCACAGAGAACCCCAGCCCTGCCCCTGCCATCTCACAGCCACACCAGCAGCAGAGGTGCCACCAGGACCAGGACTGTTCCCCATCCCAGGTGTGCTGTCACCAGCGGTGCAGCCAGAAGTGCCACACACAAGGCCAAGGTGAGGGAGCTGGCAGCTCTGCCCACCCTAGTCCCCACAGCAGTGCCAAGAGTGGTGCTGTGGGAGCTGTGGGCATGGGGGCTCCAGTGAGGCAGAAGGGAAGGGCTGTGGGAACCTACCCAAGCTGGGACCCCTGGGAAGCTGCAGCTTGGCCACCTTGGAGTCCCCAGTTCCAAGCTGTGCCACGTTGCAGTTGGGCCCCCTTGGCATGTGCAGAGCAGATGCTGCCCCAGCCCAGCCTGTGCGGCTGGGGCAGGAGCTGGGCAGTGCCAAGCTGCCTCCTCAGCTTCTGTCCCAGTGAGGGTTGGGATGGAGGGGACTGAGCAGAGCTGGGATCGACAGAGGGCGTAGATGTGTCCCAGTCCCTGCTGGCATCCCTGGCCCTGCCTACCGCCTTGGCCTGTCCACCTCTCAGGGACCCCCTCAGCCATGCCAGCCTGGCAGGAGCATAGGAGGTGCCGGAGCGACAGAGACTGCAGCGATGGGCAGCTGTGCTATGGCAGCTGGTGTGCCAGGCTGCGCAGCACCAGGCACCAAGGTGGGACATGGGCAGCAGCTGAATCTGGTGAGCCACAGAGGCAAGGGCGGTTCTCCTCCGCAGCCTCTGTGCCCCTTGGCAGAGGAGTCTGATGCCAGTCCCATGGTTCCCATGGGAGGAGATGCTGCAGCATTGCCATTGGCCGCAGGGACACTGTGGTGCACCCCAGACCACGGTGCTGATGGGGCCACAGTGCCAAGGGGGCTGCGTGCCCCAATTGGAGGTGGCTGGGCTGAAGCCGTGCAGCCACCCTGGGGGCACCACAGCCACCCCATGTCATGCCCTGCAGGGAAGGCTGGCTTCTGCCCGGCCCGAGCCGGGCTCTTCCCCAGTTACGACTGCAGAGTGCAGTGCTGGCACGACGAGGAGTGCCCCGGCGCCGAGAAGTGCTGCCTGAGCGGCTGCGACTACGTCTGCCTGCTCCCTGCCCGAGGTGCCAGGGCAGCTGCAGGCAGGGTCCCCCCAGCTCCAGGGGTGCAGGTCTGCATGGGGCAGAGCTGCTATTGTCCCTGGCACCCATAACTCTGCCGTCTCCTGTCTCTAGAGAAATCAGGGATCTGCCCCTTGGCTGAGGAGGCACTGCCCACCGTGGCACCATGTGGCACCGCCTGCACTGGGGACTGGCAGTGCCCAGGGGCTGAGAAGTGCTGCAGCAGCAGATGTGGCCTTGTGTGCTTGGCCCCTGAGCAAGGTGAGGAGACGGTTACTGGCACAGCAGTGCCACATGCCACTGGGCACACTGGCAAACCTTGTGAGGAGGTGCCACAGGGCAGGTGCTCAGACCCTCAGGGTGAAGCCTCCGGGGTGGGTGCACATGGCACAGTGGGGTGCCTGCCCCTGCTGCCCCTTCCTGCCCCTCTCAGACAAACCTGGTGAGTGCCCGAAGGTGAGGCCATGGCAGACGCTGGAGCCGTGCGCAGAGGAGGATTCCTGTGCCCACGACAGGGACTGCCCCCGGCAGGAGAAGTGCTGCTTCTCTGGCTGTGCCATGCGCTGTGCCCACCCTGCCCGAGGTGAGTGTGGGCAGACTGGCCGCCGGCATGGCATAGTAGGCACACATCCTTATCTGGATGCCCCCTCCTGCAGAGCACCTTGGGCAGTGCCCCCAGGCAGAGCCATGCTGGCACCCCTGGCACAGGCACAGGAGCCAGTGCCTGGACGACAGCGTCTGCGGGCAAGGAGAGAAGTGCTGCCACACTGGCTGTGCCTGGCAGTGCCTGGCCATGCCCACAGGTACCCGAGCGGCTTGTACACGGGGAGGTTGTCACTGGCTCCCCGAGGGCAGCTGGGTGACAGCAGGTCACCGTGCCCCTGCAGAGAGCCCACACAGGGCACAGTGCGTGGCAGAGTGCCAGGATGACTCACAGTGTCCCCGCGGACAGAGGTGCACCGGCACCGGCTGCAGCCGTGTCTGCATGGACATCCCTGGAGGTGAGAGCCAACCAGGCACCCCTGGCACCATGCAGGGCCACCCTGGGGTGCCCCATGGTGGGGTGGCCGCAGCCGAGTGCCCCACAGCTGAGTGCTTGCCTTTCAGGCAGAGTGGGAGTGTGCCCGGTCCCGAGGGAGGCAGGGACGTGCCTGGACCTGTGCAGCTTTGACGAGGAGTGTCCCTGGGGCCATAAGTGCTGCAGCAACGGCTGTGGCCACGTCTGCATGCCAGCCTCTCTGCCAGGTCAGCCCCTGGCACCAGGTCGTGGGTCCCCCTACCCACTCAAGCCCATCAGGATTGGAGTGAGGAGTGCCCTCAGGGGCATCTCACCTCATAAGGGCATCACACCCTCCCTCCCCAAAGACATCACACATCCACGGTGCAGGAGCCCCATGCTCAAGGCTGCCAAGGCAGCGATGTCCGTGGGTCTCATGCCCTCCCCACACCAGGGACATGCCCTGCCCCTGGCATTCTTTCCATACCTCCTCCTCCTTCCGTGTCGGTGTTGAGCCTCCATGGCCTCAGCTCGGAGGTGCCACATGATGGTCGCCTCCTGCCCACAGAACCTGGCTCTGCAGCTCTACCACGGCCCAGTGCCCAGCGGTGCAGAGAGGAGTGCCAGGCCGACTCACAGTGTCCCTGGGGCCAGAGGTGTGCCCACATAGGCTGCAGCCGTGTCTGCATGGACAGCCCCAGAGGTGAGCTGTGGCTCAGCCAGGCAGGACCCTGGCGCTGCCCTGAAGCCATGGAGTGGCACTCATTGGGTGCCCCATGGTGGGTACTGTGCCCTACAGGCAGAGGAGGAGCATGTCCTGTCCCCCAGGCCCGTGGGCCATGCCTGGACCTGTGCAGCCTCGATGCAGACTGCCCCTGGGCTCACAGGTGCTGCAGCAATGGCTGTGGCCACGTCTGCACACAGGTGCCCCAAGGTAAGGGGGGCCAGGGCCACCAAGCCAGAGCTGGAACCAAGGCTGGCACTGGGGCATATGTGTGTGAAGGGCACAGCCCTCAGCATGCTGCCAGCTCAGTGCCACCACAGGGCCAAGCCCTGCTGCTGCCCCATCCCTCTGCTTCAGGCAGCGATGCGCTTTAGGGCTGCTGGGCAGGATGAAGCTCTTGCCAGCAATGGCCATGCCCAGCTGCCACTGTGGCTGCCAGTCCCTCACTCCACAGCCTCAGGGTCCCTGAAAATGTGTCTGTGTCCTCCTCCTTTCCAGATGTGGTGTGACAAGAGAGCAGCTCCACCAGGGCAGGAAGATGCCTTGGGCAGGGGACATGGGGTGGCGAAGTGCCCAAGCTGGCCGGTGCCCTCCCCACCACCAGCAGCAATAAAGGCTGTGCCCAGCCACCCCCAAATCTTGGCAGCATTGGCCTGGGCCCACCAGACCCTGGGACAGATCCTTCTGCCCCTGAAGTAGCCCTGACAATGGGATGGTCCTGCCAGGGCTGGGAACATTTGACTCGGTTGGTGCCACAGGGCCAGCAGAGTGATGCAGTCACAGACCCAGGCCTGGAGCAGGCTGCAGGATGGGCACCATCCTTTGAGGTGGGGACAGATCTTCCTCCTTCACTTCAGCTCCCAGATGGGTCACATTGGAAGACTGAGCACAGAGTCAGGGCTGGGAGCCCATCCAGAGGCTGTGGGAGCTTCAGGTGGTGGCTGTGGTGAGGCCTGGCACTGCCATGAGGCACTGTCAATATGACATCCATTGGCCAGTGCCAGCAGGCAAGGTGGCCCAAAAGGATGGGCACGGCCTGCTCCTGCCCATGCACGCAGGAAGGACAAGACCCAGACGTGCTCATCTAAGGACCTGTCCTTGTATTGAATTGTCACAGCCCCAGGCAGGGCCTGGCTTCTCCGTCCGGGCACCGTGGGGCAGGAGGGGCAGCCATGCCACTGCAGGTACATGTCCCTGTCCTCCAGCCAGCATCCTCGGGTGAGTCACAGCCCTTGGCACATCTGCTTCGGGCAGCAGCACTCATTGCCACCAGTCCTGTGGAAAACGGCTCCCTGTGGGCACAGGGACATGGCCACCAGCAGCTTCCCTGAGCAGGGGCCAGGCAGGGGCCAGGCAGGGGCCATTTTGCTCCCCAGGCTGGAGCTATCGGGCACCTGCAACTGAGAGATAGGGCATCAGGAGCAGCGCCAGGCTGGGTATCACCGGGGCAGGAGCAGCCACCAGCTGCCAGCACAGGGCACAGGGCTGGTTACCGAGGTGGGAACAGGCCCGGGAGCACTCGCCCTCGGTCTCGAAGTTGTTGGGGTTGCCGCCGCAGCCGCCGTAGATGAACTCCTCGCAGCGCTGGCTGGAGGCGTTGAAGAAGAAGCGGCGGAACAGAGCCTTGCAGCTCCCGCAGACCGAGGGCAGGTAGCACAAGTCTGCGAGGTCCGAGAGGGACAGGCTGAGCCGGGACACAGGGTGGGGACATCGCCAGCCTCGGCGCTCCCAGCACCACGGAAGAAGCCTGCCCGGCTCCGGTCCCCTCTTGCCACCAAATGCCAGCAGCCATCTCTGCACCCAGCTGTCCCGCGGCCCCCTGTGCCAGCAGTCCTGCTTCTTCCCCAGCTCACGGCATGGTGGTCCCAGGACCTAGAGGACCTGGTAAGAGTGCAGGAGCAGCCTACGGAATCCCCTCCCGGTTTGCTCAGCTCGCCCTTCCTGCCACCCCTCCCTGCTCTCGCCACGCCACCGTGCCCAGTCCCACCGCCACGGCACCGAGCCCTCACCCAGCACCGGCTCCTGGCACGTGTAGCCGCACTTGCTTGGGCAGCACTTGGTGGCACCGGGGCAGCTGCTGTCACCAGTGCAGCGGGAGCAGGAAACCTCCTTGCGGCAGGCACCGCAGCCCTCGTCCAGCGGGTCCTCCACCTCCGGGATGTGGTAGCAGTACCCGGGCTTCGCTGCGGGGCACAGCCACCGGGACGCTGGAAGGGCTGCAGAGCGGGGGCCAAGCAGCTCCCCAGCACCCCAGGGCCAGACTGCAATCATCCCCAGCCCTGTGCCCTCACGGACACCCAGCACCACGCAGAGCGGCGGGCAGCGCCAGGCGGCAGCGGCACCCCAAGCACCCCAGGACGCGTCCCGTGCGCTAACCTGCTCCTGACTCCTCTCGTTGAGCCACATGCGGGGCCGGGCCGGGCCGTGCTGAGAGGGGCAGCAGGGCTGCGAGGAAGAGGAGGAGACGGCCGGGCAGCAGCTCCATGATGCCCTGGGCAGCCGGTCTGGGCCCGGGCGCGGCGGGCAGGGATTTAAGGTGCGCAGGCGGGGCAGAGGGAGCAGGGCTGGCACCCGAGCCCCGATAATTCCTGCCGTGCGGGTAACGAGCCGCACCCGGGCAGGGCACGGCCGCCCTGGCAGCATCTCTGCCGCAGCCCTGGAGCCGGGGGGACCGGTAGGACGGGGCGGCTGCCCTGGCGTGGCTCTTGGGGAGCCTGACCGGGCAGCAGCAGTGTGCCCGGGCTGGGCTGGGGGCACCAACAGCACCCGCAGGCCCTCGAGGATGAGCCAGCAGTGGGGACGGGCAGGCCGTCTTGGCTTCAGACTCCCCATTGCCACTGAACACAGCACTGCTGTGCCAGTGCATGGAAAGCTGCTGGTTCTGGCACAGTCATCTGCCAGTGAAGAGTCTGGGGCACCACATGCTGTGGCACTGCTCTCTTCCCTCTCCCTGCGGTGCGGGTCCTCGGGGAAGGACTGCATGGGGGACGTTACCCTTCTGCCCTTTTGCTCCCGCGGCTGGCAGCAAGCAGCCCGGGCAGGACGGTCCCATACACAAGGCTGAGCCCGTGGGTGCCACCACTCCTGCCAGTCACCGCTGCAGTGGAAGGGAGGTCCGGTAGGACAGGACACTCCCAGCCTTTCTCACCAAGACACCACCAGCCCTGTGCCCCTCACCTCGCCACCTTCCGCAGCATAGACCCACCCCTTCACCAGTTCCCCTCTTCAGGGGTTGCCAGCACAGAGCAGTGCCCTGTGCCCCCCACAGCTCTCTGCCCCCAGCAGCATGCTGGGGGGGCAGCGACAGCATCGGGCCACTGTGAAAAGCATCCCCTGGGCACAGGACACCACTCACAGACTGCTCAGCCCCCAGGCAGGGGTCTGGACCCCCGGCAGCGCACAGCTCTGGGTTAGGGGTTGGGCAGCACGTAGGTCCCCAGTATCCCTCCAGCAGCCGTGGGCGGGCACGGGGTGAAACCTGCCAAAAGGAGAGAGACACAGATGAAGCTGTTTCCATCAGCAGGATTAATGGTCCTAATTACTGCCATAATTACTGTCCCAAAGGGGAAGCAGAGGGCGAGGAAATCTCCACGGGGAGAGGCCAGGAAAGCCAGAGCCGAGGTGGGGTTTGAGAGGAGGTGTCACGACCCTGGAGGGGCCACAAGAGTGGGTGGGTGGTGGGAAAGGGACTCCTGGGTCAGGACTGTACTGGTGGTCCCGGTGGCCACTCGGTGGTCCAGTGGCCACCCTCGCTGCATCTGGCACAGACTTGAGTTGTCCTGGCTATTCCCAGCGGCACCGAAACTCCCAGTCCCGCACCCCCCGGGAGGGCAGGGCTAAGGCTCCAAAATCCACCGGGGCTGCATTCTTCCCCTGCTATCTCTCCAGGCTATCTTCGCCGCCCCAAGATCGCCAGAACGACTGCCATGGGCTGCAGCCCTGCACTGCTGCCGAGGCCACTGCCAAACTGAGCAGGCACCACTGCGGCTGCAGAGCTGGTCCTGGGGGTGCTGGCGCCATGAGAGTGAGGGAGAAGCTGCTCCCAAGCAGATGTTTGCACACCACAGAAAATCACAGCCCGTGGGGAACACATTCTGGGGGCACTGCATCAGTGACCCCTGCCCTGCCACCATATCTAGCTCTGCTGGCCAGGGGCACACAGCTGAGCAGTGGGCACAGCTGCCCAGGCTGAGCCTTTGGTCAGCTATCTCCACCTTGGTGGAAGTAGTGACCGGGGCAGCCCAGCCCCAGTGAGCACCCAGGAATGTGGCACCTCCCAGGGTAGGCACCCAGCAGAGACAGTGACAAAGACAGAGCTGTGCCACCAGGATGATGCTCCTGCTGACACCAGGCTGCATGGCAGGTGAGGCACAGGGGAACCGAGGCCACAGTGAGTCCCTCCAGTCATGACACATCCTGGCTGGCCCTACAGAGGGCCTGCTGGCCCCCTGGGACCGACACCAACCAGGGCTGGCACGGGCTGGGCACTGTCCCAAGCCCAGGGACAGCCACTGCAGGGAGCAGGGACACCCCAGCCCAGTGGAGCCAGCATGCCCCACAGCTCCCAGGATGGGTGCCCTCTGCCCACACCTGGGGACACAGCAGCAGGACAGGGTCCCCAGCAGGCAGCGTGTGGTGCCACCCAGCCAGCCCAGGCTGTGGATGGACATGCAGAGGCACGCACACGCAGCATGAACTGTACCCACACGTGTCCGTGCCCACCGGTCACGACTGCACGTGCACGCGTGCCCACACGTGCCAGAGCCAGCAGCGACTGGCGCTCCCGGAAGGCAGCTGGCAGGGAAAGCCCCAGCAGCTCAGGCACTGCCCTCCTTGCCACAGCAGATCCAGCAGCAGCCCCAAGAGGCACCGGCAAGGTGCAGTCCCAGGGACAGGCAGCAGGTCCCAGGACTGTACCCACCACTGGTGCCATATGCAGCAGATGTCCCCAGCACAGGGTTGGTTGGGGTCAGCTTTGGTACCCCCATGGAGTCAGGGTTGGAATAGTTGCTGCTAGGATCTGGGCACACAATGAGCCTGGGTGGCAGCACAGCCAGACCTGTGTGTCCTGGCAAGTGATGGTGCTGGCAAAGATCTGTGCCTGGAGCCTGGGCACCGGGTGGTAGCCAGGGCTGGGGCAGCTGGTCCTGACAGCTCCATGGAAGGGAATGAGGGGCAAGAGGGAGCTCTGGCATTGCATGGGCACCCTTCAGCTCCTGCAAGAGCTCAGGACCCAGTGCTACAGCCCTGCAGTGCTAGTGCCCAGGCACAGCCCACACACAGCTGCCAGCTCTCTGTACCCAGCCCCGGGGCCTGTCAGTTCCTGACCAGTTCTGGTTCCCAGTTGCCACACTGAGGCATGGGTCTGGGTGGGTATCTGCTGTCCAGAAGATACAGGGCTGAGGGGCTGGTGGCAGCATGGGGTTGTGGACCGTGTCTGGTCACAGGATGTCCCTCAGGAGCCAGTGATTGTTCCCAGAGGCAGAACAATGCCCTGAGAGCTGCCAGGGCACCATGGGCCACTCCACAGAACACAGCCAGGAAACCACCTCAGCTACTTTGGCAGGGGTCCTGTGCTGGGGTCCCCCAACTCCTTAATGTCATCTGGTCTGGACCTGCCCTCCACAGCGGGAAGCTGTGCTGGATGCCCTGGCCTTGTGGCATGGCATGGCATAGCCCCTCTGAGCTGTAGGCACCAGCACTGAGCAGCAGCACCTTGGTGCCTCCCCACCTGGCTCACCCAGCAGCAGCCATGGGCAGGAGGGGATGGGAGGGTTCACGCTTGGATGGAGCGTGCCAGGCACTGGGACACAGACCAGGGCACTGGGACCAACCTCCAGCCCTGGGAGGATTTAAACTCCTGCCTGTGCCCAGACAGGCAGCCCCCACTCTGCCTGCTCTGTGCCATGCACCTGCTGTCACTGCTCCTGCTCCTGGCACTCTGCTTCCTCTGGGCCCGGTTGGTGTCCACAGGTGAGTGTGGGGCGGGCACAGGGTGGGCACGGGGCAGGCACAGGGATCTGGCAGGTCGGTGCCACGGGAGGATCTGCAGCTGCCACCAGCAGACATCCCCAGCAGCTCCTCTGGAAGGGCTGCAGAGGCTCTCAGGAGCCCTGGGGCACTGTTGCAGGGCTGATGACTGCACCCAGAGTGCTTCAAGCAGGACTTGGGGCAGGCTCATTCCATCTCTCCTCAGGATTCATCTGACCCCCACTGGGACCCACCTGAGCACCCACAGAGCAGAACCACCCCATGCCAGACAGATGGGCAGAGAGCCATGGAGGGATCCATCAGTTGGGCAAGCACCTGTGGCCTGGAGCCCACCTCCACCCAGCTCCTTGCTGAGCATGGGGTCTCCATGCCCCCCTACCTCCCAATAAACCCAGTTTGTGATGAATGATGACTGGGTCCTACTGTGCCTGTCTCCTGGCAAGCCCTTGCCCACCTACATGGGGCCTGCCTGGGTGGGAAGGTTGGGGTCACAGGTAAGAGCTCTGCCACCACAGTTGCTGTGTCCCCAGGGACCTGCAGGTGAGTCCTGCCCAAACTCTGAGTCATCCCTGGGACTGAGCTTGGTCCTGACCCAGGAACCCTCTCAGGAACAGGCATTGTGGAGCAGGTGTGTGCCAGGGCTGCCCTGGGCCCTCAAGGGTCAGCTGGGGGTACCCATTGCATCCTGCATGGGCAGTGGTCCTCCAGTTCCTGATCCTCCTGCCAGCATGCCACAGCAAGCACAGCGGGCACAGGCAATGCTCCAAAGAGCACACAAGCTCCCAGCACCCTGGCAAACCACCAGGTCTGGCAGCTGTGGTGGTCATGCCTCCATGGCTCCTGACCAAGCCCTGCCAAGGCTGCTGAGTCAGAGGATGCCAGGTGGCCTTGGCCATGGAGCAACTCACCCCAGGGAGCTGTGGGGGGCAGACATCACAGAGATGTTTCTCTTGGCACAAAAATATTGGGCCCGGGAAGGTGCCTGGGCAGGGCCATCTCTGTGGTTGTCCCACTGAAGACAGAGTCATGTTGCTGGGCAAAGGGCACAGCTGAGGCACCCACAATGGTCTGGTGGTGCCAAGCACTGACCAGGCACAGCTTGTCATGCCAAGCCAGTGGCCCAGCGTGGGGTTTATTAGCTAAAAGAAGGCCCTGCCCAGAATGTCGTTGGTGCCTGGGACTGGCCCTGGCAGGGTGAGGTGGAGGTCAGAGGTGGCTGCTCCTGTGCCAACGCACTGTGGGCACTCTTTGCCCCACGTGCTCCTTGCACACCCTGTGGCATCGGTCACCAAGTGCCATCACCAGCACCATCATCATCATCACTGTCACCATAGTCGTAACCAGCGTTGCCATCATCACTGTAGTCATCATCATCATCATAGCTGCCACCATCACCACCGCTGTCATTGGCATTGCCATCATCAGCATCGCCACTGTCGACACCATTGTCAGCACCATCATCATCGTCACCATCGTCGTCACGGCCATCATCGTCACCATCGTCACCGCCATCATCGTCACCATCATCACCGCCATCATCGTCACCATCGTCACCATGCTCATTTTCCCCCTTCTCACCATCATGGTCACCATCATCATCCTCCTCTCCGCTGTCACCCTGGTCAGACTCAGGCTTCTCTCCGGCCTCAGGCTTCCCCCCCAGCACAGGTCTGTCCTCACCCGATGGCTTCCCTCCCGCCTCTGGCTTGTCCCCAGCCTCCAGCTTCCCACCAGTCCCTGGCTGCTTCCCCAGCACAGGTTTCTCCCCAGCCCCTGGCCTCACCCCGGTCTCAGGCTTGCCCCCAGACCCTGGCCTCACCCCGGTCTCAGGCTTGCCCCCAGACCCTGGCCTCACCCCGGTCTCAGGCTTGCCCCCAGACCCTGGCCTCACCCCGGTCTCAGGCTTGCCCCCAGACCCTGGCCTCACCCCGGTCTCAGGCTTGCCCCCAGACCCTGGCCTCACCCCGGTCTCAGGCTTGCCCCCAGACCCTGGCCTCACCCCGGTCTCAGGCTTGCCCCCAGACCCTNCAGGCTTGCCCCCAGCCCCTGGCCTCACCCCGGTCTCAGGTTTCCCTCCAGACCCTGGCCTCACCCCGGTCTCAGGCTTGCCCCCAGACCCTGGCCTCACCCCGGTCTCAGGCTTCCCTCCAGCCCCTGGCATTGCCAAGCCCTCTGGCTTTTCCCTGCTCTCAGTTGCCCCCCCACACACTGGTGTTTTCCCTGCAGTCGGTCTCTCCCCGGTGCCAGGCCTCCCTGGCAGCACAGGACTGCCCCCTGCCACCGGTTGCCCTTTGGTCACCAGCTCCTTCCCTGGCATGGGCGTTGCAGCCGCCACAGGCTTAGACACAGGCAGGCACCGCTCCTTACCCACCCCCACAGCACCCAGCTCCAGGGGGACCCTGCTGGGGGGCTGCAGACTGGGCACTGCACTGGGTTTTTCTTTGGGCAAAGGGCCCTTCCCTGGCACAGCACAGTCAGACTGGCCTGGCTGGCGCTGCCTGGCGCTGCCTGCCCCAAGGGAACCTGGAAGAGAGAAGAAAGCAGCAGCGTCACTCCTGGTGTGTGAACCCCCTGCTGCCCCCACCCACCAGCACCCTGTGTCCCTGCACAAGGCTCCCAGGCAGGCAGAGCCCACTGATGGCTCATAGTCTGAAGCTTGGCACTCTAGTGCCAAACCAGGGCACTTAGGGCAGGACACAAGCAGGAGCTGCTTCTCCCCTCTGATTTTTCCTGGTGGGTTTTCAGGGCTGTGCCTTCTTGCTGCTGCCTGCATGGCCAGGGTGATGCAGCCCCCAGGGCCACAGGTGTGCCTCCCAGCACACGGCACTGTCGTGGCAAGGCGAGAGTCCCTTGGGCACTGGCAGCAGCAGGGCTGTGGAGGAGCCACCGCAGAGCTGTAGATCACCCTGGGTGTCTCTGCACTGGGGCAAACACCCACCTGGGTGTACCAAGGGACCCAGGAAGAGATGGCACCGTGTCACAGACCACCCTGGCTCTGTGGCAAGCCTCACATTGCCCAGGCTCATCCCCATCCTGCCCCACAGATGCCTTCCCCAACCCTCGCAGGCAGCACCAACAGCTGCCAGCACCCCAGAGGCACTGGTCTGACACCAGCTCCTGCAGCACCCAAAGTCCTGCCCATGGGCAGAGTGCAGGTGCCTCTGGGTGCAAGAGCTGGGTGAGGCTTGGAGAGGAAAGGCAAGAAAATGTCTGTGTAGTGGTGCGAGAGCAGGCAGACACCGCCTGTGCCAGTTAACCAGGGCATGGGCACCTCACTGTGGGTACACAGGAGTTGATCCACGCACGCTGCTGTTGTGCTTGGCAGCAGAAGGCTCCCTGCAGGCAGGGCTGGCCCCTTGGAGTGGGACCCACACATTGGTAGCAGCCCCACCAGAAGAAGGGGGTCAGGCTCCAAAGCAGGCACAGATGCAGGGCAGAAGCAGCTCTAATCCCCAGGGATTTGGGAAGCGAGGGCATTTCTGCTGGCACATTGTCACCAGCCTGTGCTGGCACCAGTGTCCTGTTACAGGGCAACAGCAAAGCTGGGTCCTGCTGCACCAGAGCCACTCCTGCCTCCGAGGCCAAGATTTAGGATACTAAATCTCAGATAGTCCTGGCTGGCAGCCAAGATTATAAAGTTTAAGCAAGAGCTAAGCCTCACAGGAGAGCACAGAAAGATTTCAGCAGCACAGGGAGCAAGACAAACCCATCCATGAGCATCATCACCACCTGCAATCTGGTTCAGGTCAAAGAACCACAGAACGACCTTGGTTGGCAAAGCCCTTGGAGATGGTGGAGTCTAACCACTCTCTAACTCTGCCAGCTCTGGTGTTAAGCCATGGCCCTCAGCACCACAGCTCTGTGGCTTTTAAACACCCCTAGGGATGGGGATTCAGCCACCTCCCTGGGCAGCCTGTGCCAGGCTTTAAGAACCCTTTCAGGGAAAAAGCTTCTTCTAATGTCCAGCCTAAACCTCCCCCGGTGCAACTTGAAGCCATTTCCTTTTGTCCTATTGCTTGTTCCCCGGGAGCAGAGCCCAACCCCCACCTGGCTCCAACCTGCTCTTAGAGAGCTGCAGAGAGCAATGAGGTCTCCTCAGCCTCCTCTGCACCAGGCAGCACACCCCCAGCTCCCTCAGCTGCCCCTCCCCAAGCCTTGTTCTCCAGACCCTTCCTCAGCCTCGTTGCCCTTCTCGGGCCCCTCACTGTCCCAGCTGCCCGCTTGCAGCTTGGACTGGATACCTGTAGAAGGTCCCTTCCGACCCCCAGCAGCCCATTTGGTACGGAAATCTCCCAGCCCCTGGCGGGGGCGTCCCCAGCCTCAGCACTTGCCTGCCGCGGGCGCTGCCTGCAGCTCTGCGCACAGGGCCAGGAGCCCCAGCAGGAGGAAGCCGCTCTCTGTCATGCTGCCCGAGTCAGTGCCCACAGCAGCGCTGGGTGGCAATTTAAAGTTCCTCCCCGGGCCGGCAATGGGAGGAAGTAGCTCACAGGTGACTTGTAGGAACCTCCCACGTTTTAATCTAATTTTGTTTTCTAAGGAGCCACTCCAGCTGCCTTTCCCCACCCACAACCCAGGCAGGAGCAGGACACAGAGCCGGCTGCATGACGTGGGGAGGTCAGCACAGGGACAAGGGGGACAAGAAGAGAAGATGGGGACAGGGAGGGTAGGATGGGGACAGGAGGAGAGGATGGGGACCAGGAGGAGGAAAGGGAAGTTGCAGTTGCAAGGAGGTGAAATCTTCACTGCTGCTCCTGACAGGACTCCTCTCTGCCTTGCTGAAGGCTCTAA
Source organism: Eubucco bourcierii (assembly GCA_013396675.1). Classification (NCBI taxonomy): domain Eukaryota; kingdom Metazoa; phylum Chordata; class Aves; order Piciformes; family Ramphastidae; genus Eubucco; species Eubucco bourcierii. Next base: position 54,578 of record VWZE01017703.1, read on the forward strand.
CTCCACCACACTGCTGCCCAGCAGAACCTGGGCACAGACCACCCACCTGAGCCCCAGCACACAGGATGTTATGGTGCCTCCCTGCAATGCCAGGTGGGAAGAGGCAAGGATTGGCACCACTCCTGTCAGTGCCTTTGAGTGTGTCCCCAGCCTGGCCCTGCCACCAGTGCTGCTGGGGCATTTCCCACTTGCTGAGCACTGGGGGCAAGGGCACATGGGGGAAGAGAGCAGAAGGAAGGGCAGTGCCAGTCCAAAGCCTTTGCTGCTGGGGCTGCTCTTTTGCAGATCCCTGCAGCCTGGTTTCCAGGCCCTGACCCAATCCAGAATTTCCTCTGTCTGGGGCCTTCACAGCAGAGTGCTGCAGCTCCTTCCACGTTACTCATGGGGCTGCCAGGGTTTGACACCCAAAGGAGTGAGCTCAAAGCCTCCTCAGCAAATTAGCAGCCCTCTAATGAAAAGGAGCTTTCTGGAGGAAGAAGTCTTGGGATTGCAAGAATGAGGTGAGGAGAGCACAGAAATGTCCCTTCAAACCCCAGGTCCAAACTGCCAGCCCTCACCTGAGACCCACAAGAAGTGAAAACTGAGCAGTGCTGTCACGTTCAGCTCCCTGTTCTCTGCACCTGATTTCAGGGTAAAGACTCATTTAATATGTTTGAGGTCACAGCACAGCACCTTCAGCTGAGTGCTAACCCATTTAATGAAGCCCTTCTCCAGTCACACAGGAGCAGAGCCAGAATCTGATTTTGCAAGATTTTTTTTCCCTTCCTCAGTTATGCTCAAGCCAAAGTGCAATCAGCATCGCAGGAGAACTTGAGGCCTCAGCAGTACCAGGCGAGAGCAGTTGGATTTGCTGCCTTGGAAGTCACATCTGGCATGGGGGAGGGAAGTGAAATCAAAGGGTTGGAGCTCGGTGCCGTTTCTGCACCTCTAAGCCAGTGCATGCCACATGCCACAAACCCTGGGAGGGCCACGTCCCGCTGAGCGTCCACCGAGCCACATGGAAGTGACGGTGCCACGCACGGGGTGAGCTCAGGGACAGGGAGGTGCATAGCTCCATGCTGCCAAACCTGTGAGGGAAGAGGGCTTTGTGGCAGGGGATGTGCTCTAAACACAGGTGGAGTCCTCTCCTCGTGGTCGTGACTCAATCGCGATGCTATCTCCATGCCAGTCGCCCGTGTCTGTCGGAGATCTGGTGCTCCACGTCTGGCAGCCCGCGGCCCGACCCGCCGGCCCGGTGCTTATCGCAATCAGTTAATCGCCGCCGAGCAGGGCACTCGCAAAACATCCGGCACAAGTCGTGGTGCTGCGCAGCTCCATCCACCCCGCGGCTGCTGCGGCTCAGCGCTCGCAGCTCCTCCCCTCGGGCAGCAGGGCACAAGCTGCTAACAAAGGCAGCTGACGAAGGCAAGGTATGGCAGGCTCACTGCTCTGCCGCAGCGAAGGCCTCGGAGAGATGGACCCCCCACAAGCCCTGCATCCCCCAGGGCAGGATGGTGCCTGCACGCAGAACCCCGGCACACAGTGGGGGCTTGGCCAAAGTGCCTCTGTGGATCAGAAAGCCCCTGGATAAGCTCAGCTGCCCAAAAGGACTTTGCCTCTGTCAAGCATCTGCAGGCTGCTGTGTTTGTCATGTGCAGCCACTGCACAGGCCCACGGAGACACTACTGTGGGGAAGCAGGGACCGGGAGAGACTCAAGGCAGTCACCTCCTCAGCCACGTGCAGCTGATCATGGCAGACACTGCACTGGGCTGCTCTCAGAAAGGCATCTCTGGCCCTGCAAAGACTCCTTTACAGAGAACTTATTCCAGGAACCAAATATTTTTGTAACCGGTTAGTCTCTTGAAGGAGATGATCTAAGTCTCCCCTGTCTCAAACCAACTCCAGCACCTCTGGTCTAAGCACAGAGAGCCGGCCACTGCTGTCCTTCCTGCAGCACATGCAGGAGCCCTCTCTCCATCCAGTTTCCACCCTCTTCATCCCAGGAGTTTCTACAGCCCCAGGTCTCTTTCTTCTTCTCTGGACAGTGTCGTCTTTGCTGCTGACTGTCTGGAGCAGGCATAAGCACATCCAAAGCCCAGCGCTGCTGGTAAGAAATTTGTGGCAACACCGATGATGACTCCATCGGCTCCACATCCGCAGGTCGGGTTGGGGCAACAGCCTGACCTCATCCCAGGCTGACGCAGTCCCGGCCAAAGCAGCAGGACGCGGCAAGGGCAGGACCCTCTGCCGCCGCATGAGGCCCTGAGTCAGCTGCCCGCTGCTGCAGCTGAGCACAGCTCCTGCCAGGCTGATGGCTACGGTGGGAGAAACGAGCCTGTCCTGCTGGGGGAACACAGTCACAGAGCCCCTGACAGACCACACTCCGGAGTGGCCAGCCCCCTGCCTGATTCACAGGCACCGGGCGTGGCCATCCAGCCGGGCTGGAGGGGAGGAACCCTCCCTCCCTCTGGGGGAAGTGCACAGGGCATGGGGGCACAGAGCCGGGAAGCACCACTCAAGCACGTGTCTGTGCCCCACCGCCGCCTCGGGCAGCCTGGACCAGACCCTTTTCGGGACGAAATCGTTTGTCCTCTTCCCCTGGAGCAGCCGGAGGTTGTTTCCCACCCTCCCTTCAGACTGCAGAGAGCGGGCGGCGCACAGTGACCGTGCGGTGCACGGTCCGAGGACGCTCAATCCGAGCCGTGAGGGAACGGCAGGGGCGGAGGCTCCGGGGGACGCGGAGGCTCCGGGGGACGCAAACGCAGCGGTGCCGCCTCCACAGCAGCCAGACTGGCCTGCTCCGCAGGGAGGGCCGGGGCGGAGCGGAGCAGGGTCCGCAGGTACCGGCGGCAGCCCCGGGGCCGCGCTCGCCGCCGCCTGCAGGGCGCGCGGGCAGGCTGTCGCGTGCCGATGACGCGCGCGGGGCCCGGCGCTTCCGGTGGCGAGGGGCGGGAGCGGGGCCATGGGCGCTGCCCGCGATGCCGAGCAACAGCCGGGGCTGCCGGGCGAAGAGGGCCCGGACGGCGCGGAGGAGCAGCTGGTCAGCACGGTGAGGCCTGAGGCGTGAGGCGTGAGGCGGGCGGCGGG
>VWZE01017703.1:68470-92114 GCA_013396675.1 Eubucco bourcierii
GAGGAGGAGGAGGAGGAGGAGCAGGAGGGTGCTGGAGAGGAGCTGGTGGAGCCGCCGCAGCCGGCCGAGGCAGCAGCGGGTGCGGAGGACGCAGGCAGGTGCCAGGGTCAGGGTTCCGGGGCGGCCTCGCTCCCCGCCGAGCGCGGCCCGAGCAGCTCAGTGGGGCCCAGCTGCCCGCAGCCGTCGGGGCGCGGAGCTTGCCCACGGGCTGACCCTCGTGTCCCGGTGCAGAGTGGGGTCCCGCAGTGCAGCGTCCCGGCGGCAGCCTCCTGACGCGGCAGCTGCAGGAGCTCTGGAGGAGGTCCCGGGGCAGCCTGGCACCGCAGCGGCTGCTCTTTGAGGTCACCAGCGCCAGCGTGGTCAGCGAGCGCTCCTCCAAGTACGTGGTGAGTGAGCCCAGCAGGGCTGGGCACGGGGCTGGCACGGGGTGGGCTTGGGTTCCGCACCCTCCCTAGGCTGGGGTCCCACGGGGCTGGTGCTTATTTCTCTCTCTTTCCCCGTGCTTCTCGGATGGTGTTGGCGGCTCAGATGAGCCTCAGGTAATTATCACCGGCGGACGCTGCCGGGGCCCGGCCCGCTCCCTCCTGCATGGGCGAACGCCGCTGTGGCCGCGCACCCGGGGCTGGCTCCTGCGGCACCGCCCTGACGCCTGGCTCCCCTCCACAGCTCTACACCATCTACCTGATCCGCTCCGGCCAGTTCGACAAGGCCCCCGCCGCCATCGCCCGGCGCTACTCGGACTTCGAGCGGCTGAACCGCCGCCTGCGCTGCCGTTTCGCCTGCGACATGTCCGACGTCGCCTTCCCCAGGAAGAGGCTGCGCCGGAACTTCACTGCCGAGACCATCGCCAAGCGGAGCCGAGCCTTCGAGCAGTTCCTGTCCCACCTGCACTCCATCGCCGAGATCCGCCGCTCCCCCGAGTTCCAAGAGTTCTTCTTCCTGCAGGACCTGCGTGCGGCGCAGCGCCTCACCTGCACCGGCATGTACCGCGAGGCCCTGGCCACCTGGGCCAATGCCTACCGGCTGCAGGACCGGCTGGGGGTCTGCAGCTCGGGCCGCTTCCTCTTGACACTGGCCGGGCTGGTTGTGTGCCACCAGGAGCTGGACCAGCTAGGGGAGGCCCACAGCTGCTGCGAGCAGGCGCTACAGCTGCTGGAGGCCCAGGGCAGCCACCCGCTGCTGGGGCCCTTTCTGCAAGCCCACATCCACCTCGCCTGGAAGGTGGGCAAGGACAAGCGGCGCTCGGAGGCCCGGCTGCAGGACCTGCGGGAGGCTGGACCCCCCCTGCAGCAGCAGCTCACCCTGAAGGAGTGCCTGATCAAGGAGCCACTGGACTGAGCATCCCACCACGCCAGTGCCTGTGGTGGCATGAAGGCAGGGGCCACGCCAGGGATGTCCCTAGGGAGCTGCAAGGGCAATGCCGTGGGTGGGGATGGGGCACCAGAGCCCATGCCTGGCAGCTGATGTAAAAATGCACTTTTTCTGTGGTTAAGCCATCCCACAGGGCCAGGTGCTCACAAGTGCTCATGAGAGCTCACCTGGCACTGCCAGGAGCCAGCTGAGCCTTTGTTGGGGGCTTCTGGAGCAAACAGGACTAGCTAGGATATACTGGCATTGTGTGAGGGAACGAGAAGGCTTCTGACAGGGTCTGGGGCTCTTGCCAGGAACTTCCCATAAAACTTATATAATAAAAGGACTTTGTTCAATTAAGGTCTTGGTGAGAAGCAGGCACAGGCTGCATCTGTTCTGCTTCACTTCTGGGGCACCAGCAGCAGCAAGCCCTGAGCCCCTTCGGTTAAGCTAGGAGCTGCCTCATCCCCTTTCCCCAGCTTGGAGCCCATCCTGGGACAAGCAGAAGTAGCGACTGACCCAAGTGTCAAGGCATGAAGAGGACAGCAGAAGTGAGAAGGGGAAGCCACATGTGACACAGTGGCACTTTTCCTGCTGCAGGTGCAAAGCCAGCCCTGGTGCTCCTGGCTGTACCTGCTCTTGAGTGAGCATTGTCACAGGGCCAGGAGGACAAACTCCAGGGGACAAGGCCCAGGTGGTCACTTGATGGCTTTATTTAAGGCAGAGGGGTGGCTGATGGTCGTGTGCAGTTACATCCTCTGCAGCTCGCAGATGGTCACAGCAGATGCCTCTGCAGGGAGCTCAGGACCCTCCCTAGGTGTGCCCAGGCCACAGCTCATGGAGATTCCTTAGCTAGAGCTTGCTCGAGCTTGGCATTTGTTCCACCCTGATGACTCCTTCCTGCACACAGGTGACAGCCAGGACCCCATCTCTGCGCCACAGCCGTCCCTGCACCAGCGCCCGGGACCCACCTGCAGAGATGCACTGTCACACTGCAGCCCACCTGCCCCTGGGACGGGCAGGGCTGGCCTTTGCCGCCCCGAAGATGGGCAGAGCTGGCCTTGCTGTATGGGACCACGGGGCACATGGTGAGCACTCACCAGCCCAGGGGCTCTCGCACTCGTACAGCATCCAGTGGTCTGATCGGAAGGGTGCATGGAACCACATGGAATGGTCGAGGGACACCATGAACCTGGCATGGTACTGCCGGTGCGGCAACAGCGCCGTGCCCAGGAAGGCGTAGTCAGAGATGTAGGCAGCCACGCAGCAGTGCACTTTCCTATCGGTCTCTCCTGCAAAGAACTGGCACTGCCCATCCCCGTGGGGTAGCTGTGGACAAGCCTATGGCACCAGGCAAAGCCCCAGGAGCTCTGCTTGCCCGTGGTGCTGTAGTAAGATGCTCTGTCAGCCCCACTCTTCTGGCCATGTGCCCTGGGGAATGCCCAGTGTGGCTGAGCACAGTACATAGGCATCACTTCATGCTCCAGCACCCACATCTGTACTTCAGCCTCAGATCCTCTGGCCTCCCTGCAGGCCCAGGCACAGGCAACCCAACCACAGCCCTCTCATCCCACTCCATTGTGACCCCAAGCCTGTGCCCTCAGCATGTGGGGCAGCTGCACCCACCTATGTGCCCTCGGGCCCGCACCCAGAGGAGCTGCTTTGGCTCCCGTGCCTCCACGTGGAATTTGTCTGGTGGGTTGACAGGTTTGATCTCAATTGGCACATCTTCTGCTTGGATCTTGTGCAGGTGTTTCCTGTACTTCTCTGCCAGGTCAGGGTCCCTGTAGACCAATACAGAGGTTAATGCCAGACAGGCCGGGGTGCACCCTGTTGGCAGCAGCTTTGGACTGGGAAGCCAGGGCCACACTGTCCTGTTCTCTGCTTCTGTCCCAGTCCTACCCAAGGTCTCCTCAGGCTGTCACCCTCGCCCTGTGCCTCCTTAAGGCCCAGCCACAGAGGGTGGCCTCAGCATGTACTTTCACCCCACTCACTGCAGAAACTTCTCGATGAGCTCCTCCTGCGTCACCAGCTCCTCAGGGGGGGGCACAGCAGGCATGGTGAACTGGTGCTGCACTGGGCTCTCCTGGGAGAGCTGGAAAGATGCCTGGCAGGTGAAGATTGGCTTTCCGTGCTGGATGGCATTTATGGAACGAACAGAGAAGCTCTTACCCGTACGGGTCTCATCCACCTTGTACAGCACTGGCACCTTAGGGTCCCCTGGCACAGAAGAGGGATATTCTGTTGTTGGGCTATCACACACCACAGTGAGGACCTGATTTACAGAGGCCACACACTGGGGCCAGAGGAGCTGAGCTGGCAGTGCCACCCACACATCCTTTCTTCTGTGCCAGAGCCAGGATGGTGGCACCTCCTCACCCTGGCTTCCCAGCCCCTCTGCTGCTGGATTCGGTGCCTGGCCCCAGTGCCACCACAACCCACCACCCCCCGACCCCTGCACCTCATCCCTCACCTCAAAGCCATCTCTCAGCCCCGAGTACCCCTCGACTCTGTCATCAGCCCCTTTAATCCCTGACTTGTCTGTCCCACTACGCGGGCCCGATCCCTGCAGCCTGCCCCCCCCCGGTTCCCCGATGTCCACCCACCTGCCCGCACGAAGTAGCAGTGCAGCGAGTGGACCTGCATCTCGGATCTCACGGCGTGGGCGGCCGCCACCAGCGCCTGCCCCACGATCTGCCCGCCGAACAAGCGCTGCGTGGCGGGTACCCAGTGGTGTCGGCCCCTGCGGGGGAGAGGGCGGCGGCTGTGACTGCAGCGACAGGGAGGGAGGCCTGGTCTCGGTGGCCCGGTCCGTGCAGCCCCGCGCACCTATAGAGGTTGACATCCAGCCGCTCCAAGTTCAGCACGCTGGTGATCAGCACGCTCCGCAGGTCCCCCGACGGGGGCCGCTTCGGCCCCGGCCCCGGCTCCGGCTCCGGCTCCGGCTCCGGCTCCGGCTCCGGCCCCGGCCCCCCTCCATCGTCCGCCACCATCTCTCCAGCGACCGGGGACCGTTGCCAGAGACGACGGCAACATCCGGGCCGCGGGGTACCGCCCACCGAGGGCGGAGACCGAGAGCAGATTGGGTCATAGAGCCGACAGTCACATGGGCGGTGTCAGGAAGCTGTGCTCTCATTGGCTCTCTCGCTGATGGACCGCTATGACTGGCCGCGTGGGGAGCGTGGGCGGTGCCTCAGCTGGTTTAACGGAGGCCGCGGCGCTGTTAGTGAGGGTCTTGTTTTGGAAGCTGTAGGTCTGCAGGCAGTGGTTCGAGTGCCTAAGACCTGTCTGAAGCGCGAGATTTGCCCGGAGCTGCGGGCCAGACTACACCGGGAGCGGCGGCGCGGCCCGGCCCGGACGCGGGCAGCCTGGAGCTCACCTGACACCGGATTTCCAGACCCTTAGTCCAGCGGCTGGCTCCGAAGCGGCCTTTGTTGCCCGGAGTGCGTCCACTGCCTCCGCGCTCGGAACGGGAGGCTTTGGAATGCCGCAGGCGGTGGGAGGTCTCGCTGTTGGCTTCCCGGGCTGCAAGCGTACCCGGACCGCGGCGAGGAGGCCGTGGTGTGCAGCTGCTGGCAGCGGCGGTACCGACAGCTCCCGGTAACACAGGCAGCTCCTTCGGAGCTCAGCAGCAGGGTGGAGAGAGCTCAGCCCGGCGCTGGCCACTCTCCCGGTGCAGTACAGAGGATGGGACTCCAAGGAGCGCGGCTCCGCCGGTACCCTTCACTCCTCCGTGTAACAGTGGCACCAAGGAGATGTGCGATGGAGGAAGGAAGCTCCTAGCAGCCCCCGGCTCTCGTTCTGCAAGGCCGCTTCGGTTAGTGCCCGAGCGCACCTGTACCGGCGGCAGCAACATGCCCATACCCACGTCGAGAACGCACGGCCAGCAGAGGGCGATGCAGCGCGACGGATTGGCAGCGTTCCTGGGGCAGAGGAGCATGCCGGGATACGCCTCCCGGCGCGGAGCGGGGCACGCCGGGATACACCCCCCGGAGCCCGGCGGGGCCCCGGTGCTGCGTTCGCCATCGCCGAGAGCAGGCGGAGAGAGGTGCGCAGCCGCTTGCGAGACCTCCTGAGGGCAGAGCTGCTGCTCTGGGACGGGGTCCGCGTCAGCCGCAGCGGGGAGAGCAGTGCCCTGGAGATAGCAGCTTGCAGCGCTGGGTTCTCAGCGCAGAGGTCCATCCCCTCCTTAGCCCAGTACTGGCAACACTGTGTTCCTGAGAGCCCTCCTGCTGCCGTGGCGTGCTCTGCTTCCCCCGTCCTGCCTTACCTCGGGTCTCGCCTCCCTGACACGCCAGGGTTAGGTATTGCAGAGTCCTGTTTGGGTGCCAGCTCAGCAGCAGTAGCTGGTTCCAACCTCTCTTACGGCTGCTAAAAGTTGTGTGATTGTTCTGCAGAGTCCACCAGGAGCCCCTTAGCTCCAGCAACAGCCTAAACCACACTCCCCCCNCCTCATTCCTGATTAGATCCTTCATCTCCTGCAGCTGAACTGGAGCCCACAAAACCCAGAGGGTGCAGCAAGAAGGAGACTCACTGAGGGGCTGAGGAGCACATCAGGCAGTCTGAGATCCGCACAGAGCCTGCTGCCAGGCTGTGCCTGAATGAGTTTGTGATGCTGCAGAAGTCTGCGCAGTCTGAGAGACACCAGGGAGGACACTGGGGATGCATGTCCTGGAGGATGCCTACAGGACGTTTGTTCCCAAAAGGTCTGGGCAGCTGCACTTGCTGCTTCAACCAAGTCTTCCAGGTGACCTGTGGACACATCCTGGCTGCACTGAGTTCAGAGGGGAAGACCCTGCAGCCAGATAATGCCCAGCAGACACTGACAAAAAGGACCAAATGCCCAGCAGCCTGGGTGAGATGGTTGATGGTCTCTTGGAGGGCCTGAAGAACTCCTGGATAAATCCCTGCTGATGTTCTTCCTCAAGGCAGAGGAGTTTGAGTGCAGGTACAGGACCCTCCAGCAGCTGTCAGACAGCTGGATGGGGGTGAAGCTGCTGCACCAAGCTGGCTGTTCCGTGTGCCAGCCCTTGGGAGCAGCAGATGTGTGGGAAGTGGTTTGTCAGTCTGCTGCCCTCCCAGCTGCCACCTTTACTCCATCAGCCTGTCACTCCCTGAGGGCTCAGCGTGGATGGGGCATTTTGGGTCCTCAGCCACAGGGCAGCTGGGGAAGTGGTTCGGGATGTGCTGATGGCGCTGGATGGATCAGCAGCAGCTGACCTGGCTGGCAGGGGAGGTGGCTTTGAGCCAGCCGCGGGGGGGTGCGGCGTGGGAGGGGATGGAATGAGAACCTCTGATGAAACCTCTTGATCCGGGGCCAAGGCCTGCAGGTCCTCGCAGCATCCAGCTGTGGCGTCTTGTGCAACAGAGGCAATAAACGGGCCCCGTCGTGCCTGGGAGCCCTGCTGGTCTCCGGGCAGGACAGTGGGGCTGACGGGACCGGGCAGGGCTGTGGTGGCTGCTGCTGCTGCTTGGTGGCTCTGCCTCATGGCGCTGCCCGGTGAGGGAAGCCAAGCGGGTGAAGATCTGTGCTGGCAGCAGCTCGGTGTGGGCTGCAGCAGAGGAGCTGTTGTTTGTCTGGTTGCAGCAGCTGCTTTCGATTCCTCGGGAAGGGGAACCCGCCCTCCTTGGTCAACAGCCCCGGCGCTGGCGCTCGCAGCAAACAAAGCTGTGGTGAGGTGGAGAGCAAAGGCCTGAGATGCGTGGGGTGGAGGAGGACAAACCCAGCAGAGCAAACAAGCTCCAGGCCTTGGGTGTTGCTCTGGGCCGGGCGAGCTCGGATCCCTCCAGCACCAGCTGCGATGCCGGTAGTGGTTGGAAGGTGGCAGGGGGTGTCTGAGCCCCATGCTCGTGGTGGTGGCTCTGGTGCTGCTGGTGCTCTCCCTTAGCCCTTTGCCTTCAGTCGAGTTGTCAGTTGCAGGGGCAGGACTGTGGCACGGTTGGGGATTTCCTCCCGATCTCGAGTTTTGTAACCTTACCTGATACTATCGAATCTCTCTGACTAAATATAGCTTCGTGTTTCCTGAAGCACCCACCTGGAAACCTGGAGCTGCCTGTTCCACCCCTCAGCAGTGCTGCAGAAGAGGCCTAGAGAGGTCCTGCCTGACAGCCTCCTCACCATCCTTCTTCTAGCACATAGGGCACCCCTCTGATTTTGGGGGGGGCTCACTCTTGTCTCTGCCACTCTCTGTGTGCAGCGTCAGTCCTGCCTCCCCTCCCAGACTGGCACAGGCACTGCTGGAATGCCGGCTGCCATCGCCACCAGCCAGGGGGTGAAGGGTTTGGAGGAGGGTCTGGTGCTGGTGGTTGGAGCTGGGCAGCCCTGGGCTTGCTCCCAACAGCAGGAGCCTGCACCAGGTCATCGTGAGCAGCTCCATGGCCACAGGCATGTGCCTGAGCAGCTGTGGGTGTCCCTGCAGCACCTGCCCGGCCCCCTGCCCAGAACAGCGCAGGAAGTAACTCATCCCAGCTCTCGGGGTAAACATCTTTCCCAAGAGAGGAACTGCCTGGCTGGGATGGGCACCCAGCTGCAATTTACCCTCCTTGTACCGGGCCCTCCTGTGCTCCACCCAGCCCTGCCCTCGCCCAGAGCCCAGTGGGCGCTGCCGGCTTTGTTCCAGGGCTGTGGACAGGCCCCAAGTGCAGCGGGGCTGATGCCATGCTTGCAGACTCATGACATGGCAGTGACCCTCACTGAAGGGGGCATTGCACCTACGAGTGGCCCCTGCAGCCCTGTGAGACGCCCTGAGTGGGAGAGGAGGAAAGTCCCCTTATCTGGGAACTAAATTGCCCAAAGCTGCAGCTTCCTCCTCTGGGCAGCACACCAGCCCCCACAGCTGCCCAGGGCTGGCTTCACCCTTTCGAGGCCTGGGTTGGGTCTGGGCTTGTGGTGGAGCCTTGTGGTCATGCAGTGCCAATCCCTGCTCCACCAGCGCCTCAGTGCGCAGGCCTCCAGAAGCAGGCAGCACACACAATGAGCACAGGGCCACTGTGTGTCCAGCAGCAATCCCTGATGCCCCCATGCTCACTTTGTGGGTGGCATCGCTTTATTTCTCACTGAGCCATGCCACCAGCCCCACTGCCCCCCTCTGTGAGAAGGGGAGTCCATCCCCTGCACTGCCCATGCATCAGCCCAGTGGCAGTGTGTGGTAGGCAAGGGGGCAGCTGGGGGCACAGCTCCTGCCCAGGCAGCTGGCCAGCTGCTGCTGGGGAGCTGTTGGCACAGGAGCAAGCCAGGGCAGAGTCCTCAACACCTCACTCATGTTTGCAGAAGCTCTTGAGTGGTGGTGGCAGGTCCAGGCCGTCGATGGCCAGGCGGTGGATGATGTGCTTCTGGATGACCAACCGGCAGAGGGTCTGCAGGGAGGGCACTGCAAGACAGCAGAGAGCTGAGCTGGGCGAGGGGTGTGGAGGACACAGGCCCCGAGGTTCCCCAGTGGCACTGTGGTTTGTGGCAGCAGTGGTGAGCTCAGCTGTGGCAGAAGCAGGCGGTGCCCTGCCGGCTGTGGGCAGAGCTGGTGCCAGGCTGGGCTGGGAGCTGGAGGGCCCTGGGCAGCAAAGCTCTTCCCGTTACTTGGAGAGGGTTGGGAGGGCAGCAGTGTGCCTGAGCTGCAGTTTCCATGTCTGGCTTGGATTGGTTTTCCCCAGGGGCTGCCGTGCAGCTCCCCAGTGTCTCACATGCCCACAGTGTGCATTTCTCCAGCTCCCTTCATCTGCTTGGAACCAGAGAACTGTGTAAGTCTTTTGGCTGGAAAAGAGCTTTCAGGCCACCAAGTCCAACTGCTACTGCAGCACTGCCAGGTCCCCACTGAACTATGTCCCTCAGCACCACATCTCCAGGGGTAGGGACTCCACCCCTGTCCTGGACAGCCTGGGCCAGGCCTTGGCAATCTTCTGGGGCAAGAAATCTTTCGTTTTGCCAATGCCAGGACTGTGATGCCTGCAAAGACTACTCCTGGGTCTTTGGGACAGGCATCCCCTGAGCTGTTCCCATGGCTGCCCGTGTGGGCTCTGCCTGGTTACTGCTCTTGTGACATACCCCAGTGGGGTTCCTCTTGCCCCATGTGCCCCAACAGTGCAGGGGCAATTAGCTGTTGTCCTTGGATGCTAAAGAGGAGCTGACTCCAGCACGGCCTTGGGGCCTTGGTTCATCTGCTGCCGCTGCCGAGATCACAGCCACCCAGTGCCCAGACAGCTCCTGGCCTTGGGCTGTGGCCGGGCAGCTGGAGCAGCACTTATCTCTGCTTTGGTGTGGGGCTGCATCATACTGGGTGATGGGTGGCAGATGTCCTGTGCCTTTCTTGCCCTCTGCACCACATTGCTGGCAGCTCAGCTGCTCACTTCTGCTTTTCACTTCACCGACCTGCAGCTGAACTGTGCCTGGTCTGAATCTGAGCCCTGCGGAAGTGCTGCAGGACCCAGGGCTCACTGGACGGGAGGAAGCCAGGTTGTGCCGCTGCTGCAGTGCCAGCTCTCAGGGACCCACAGCCAGAGGTACGTGATGCCAGCTCAAGTCCCTCCTGAGTAGTCAGGAATGGCAACAGGAGGGGCCCTGTGAGGTGACCAAGTGTGCTCTGGCCACTGTCCCCTCAGCCAGACCTGGGCTGGGGGCCCAGACACACTTCCTCCCAGGTTTGGCTAACCAGGCAGTGGGGCAGGAGAATCCCAGATTCTAGCCCTGGGACAGGAGCTGAGTTTTGTGCCAGTGGCAGATGCGGTGGCTCCTGCTGGTGAGGGGCAGCCAGCACCCTGGTGGTTGCTCTCCTGCCTCACCTCATTCTCCATGTCTGCTGTTCCAGCACGATGCTAATTAAGTCTCATTAGCTAGCCCTGTCTTTCCCACCCCACCACAGCTAATCGAGGCACGCTAGGCATTGCCCAATCCCTGACGGCATCACAGGGAGTCTGCTCAGGGCACCCTGCAGCCAGGGCATGTGGCAGACACAGGGGCACGGTGTGTGTGCTTGGGTGGGTGGCAGGGTGCAGCCGGATGTTTTGATGCCAAGGCAGGAGGATGCCTGCCTCCTGACTGCCACGTGGCCATGGGCAAAGCTGGGCACAACGAGGGCTCACCAGCCTCTCAGAAGCAGCTCTTGTGTTGGGCTCTGCTCAGGGGTGTCAGGCTGGCCAGGGCTGAGCATAGCACTGGGGGGGGAGGGGGGGGAGGGGAGGGCACAGCTCCATGGTGCCACAGCCACCAGAATGCCCACTGCTGTCCTGCTGCTCAAGAAGGGTGACTGGGGTGGGCTCTGCCCCACTGCTGTGGGTGGGAGCTGATGTGGGCTCTGCCCTACCTCTGGTGCAGCCCCACACGGCAGAGCTTTGGGCAGCACTGCCTGACAGTGCGGTGGGGTCTCACCTGCGCTCTGCAGGGCCCAAAGGCTCCCCTCTGCCTTCTGCTCCATGTACCCCTCCCATGTGGCACTGCTGGGGACTATGGGGTGACCCACAGGAGCCCCCTGCCCAGCTCCTGGTGCATCCCCTGGGGCAGGGGCAGGTACCTACAGCCATACTCCACCGGGATGACCCGGACGCTCTTGGTGGAGGCGAAGACATCGACCACAGCGTAGAGTGGGCGCGTGGTGGGCAGGCGGCGGGCGCTGGGCCCCATGTCCTCTCCATTGATGATGATGTGCATGTCGGCGGTGCCGTCAGGCTGCAGGGCGTACAGGACGCCGATGCGGCTGCGCCGGGCGGTGGCTGGCAGCACGTTGGTCCTGTAGAGCTCGTCCAGGATGTGGCTGTAGCGGCCGGGCCGGCTGCGCCCCACCAGCGCGTCGCGGGGGATCCGCACCTGCTCGATCAGCAGGAAGGGCTCCCAGGGTGGGCACCGTGCCCGTGCCGGCGCCTCCTCCCCGTCCAGCTGCACGCGGTTGTGGCTGCGGGTGATGGCAAACACCCAGGTGTCACCCAGGTTGACCAGGTCTGGCAGCGAGTACTCGGGCACCACCTCGAGGCTCTGGGGGTCGTGGGCAGTCAGCCCCACTCGCAGGTGCCCGCACCAGCCCTTCTCCTTCTCCTCGATCTCCACCAAGAAGATCTGCCCCGGCGCCAGTGGCTCCTGGCTGAAGCAGAGCCCGTTGGCAAAGCTCTCCACTCGTGTGGCCCGCATGCGGGAGGCGTCCAGCTGGACATTGGCACCGTGGATGCGGTGGAAGCTGGTGGCGAGCCGGCACCGGGCAGCCATTGCTGCCGCCGCTATTTTTAACCGTCCCTATCACAGCTGCTGTGAGGAGATGACTGGGACAGCCCCTCTGGGCTGGGACAGCCTGGCTGGCTCGGGGGGTCCTAGTGCTACAGGGCAGGGTGGGAGGGCACCTCGTGGCTGATGTGGCAGCCAGGGCACAGTCGGACCCCACTGGCACTCCACACAGTTCCCGTCTGTGCACATGATGCCAGGCAGTGCCCCTCTATGCCATAACGCTGGGTGACACCCTGCCCACCTGCGCTCAGCTGTGCCCAGGGGTGGTCAGTTTTACCCAGTGGCACTCATCAGTGTCCACTGTGCCTTTCATTGCCTGGCTGTACCTGGTCGTGTCCTGCGGTGCCTGATAGTGTCTGGTGATACCTGGCAGTGCCGATCTGTGCTCGGCAGCACCGAGGACATGCCTCATAGTGCCCAGTGGCCCCCGGCAGTGCCCAGCTGTGCCTGGTGGCATCACCGAGTGCTTGTCTGTGCCCGGCTGTACCCGCCAGGGAACCACCGCTGTGCTGCCGACTGCCAGGGCAGTGCTGGCTGCCTTGGGCTCTTGCTCCCCCAGCACTGGGACCCCGGGGGCAGTGAACCCCTGGACCAGAGACACCACCACACAGCCCCCCCCGCGCCGGGACCCCCGGGGACAGGGACCCCCGGCACGGGGACCCCTCCGCTGCCCCCCAGATCCTGGCCCGCGAAGCCGCTCCCACGTGCGCGCGCGGGAAGCCGATTGGCCGCCCCGAGGACCCGCCCTGTTCACGTGACCATACGGAGGTCATATGGTCGCATGTCACGTGCCTCCGCGATCAGCGCCGCCAGGAACCGGGACCGCGGGGTCAGCGGGACGGGACCCCGGGGGCGGAACCGCGCCGCGGCCGGGGGGACCGTGAAGGACTGAGGCCAGCCTAGGGGACTGGAGCCAACCGGGTGGAACTGCACTGGCTGAGGCACCAGACCGGGACTAGGGGAGCCTGAGGGAGTGGAGCAGCCCAGTACCGGGGGAGCAGGGGCGTGCCAGGGTCAACGGGACGGGACGCGGAGCTGGACTGGCACCGGGGCCGCGCGAGGGACCGGGCCACCGGGATGGACCGGGCCGGCCAGGCTCTGGGGAACGGAACGGGACGGGTCGGGAGGGTGGTACCGAGCCGGGACCGGGACCGTGCAAAGGACATGAACTGGCCTGAGGGTCCGGGACGGGTCGAATCCGTCTAGGTGTGGGGCACTGCTGGGGCCGCAGCCGTTCCCTGTGAGCAGTGCCCCGAACCCCCACTCTCCCCGCTGCAGATGGGGCCGGTGCTGCCATGGGCACTACTGCTGCTGGTGGGGCTGAGCCGAGCTGCCCCTACGGGCCATGAGGTGACCTTCCTGCCCGGGCTAGCCAAGCAGCCCTCTTTCCGCCACTTCTCCGGCTACCTTTGTGCCGGGCCAGGCAAGCACCTGCACTACTGGTATGTGGATTCGTGATGGCATTGGGCTGGTGCCAGGCTGTGCCCTGTACAGCTGGGGCGGCTACCAGGCTGTGCCTGAAGCAGCCGAGGTGGGGTTTGGTCTGGCACTGATGGCGATGTGTCCACAGGTTTGTGGAGGCCCAGAGTAACCCCCAGGGCAGCCCTTTGGTGCTGTGGCTGAACGGGGGCCCAGGATGCAGCTCCATGGAGGGCTTCCTGAAGGAGCATGGTCCCTTCACGGTCAGTAGGCTTGGCTGTTGTGTGGCTCGGAGGCTGGCAGGCTGTGTGTCACAAGCTGTCCTGCTGGGACCAGCCAGGTTGTGCCTGTGTGTCACCTCCTTCTGCTTCCCTAGATCCAGCCTGATGGGGTCACACTGAAGTACAACGACTACGCCTGGAACAAGGTATGGGTGTGAGTGCTGCTGCGCTCCACAGCTGTGGGGAGAGGGTGGCCCCAAGCCAACCACTCTTGCCTAATTTGTGGTGCTGAGTCCTCCTACAGCCCCCACTACTGCTGTCGTGCAGAGCAGGAATCTGGCCCTGCCAGCACAGCCTTGGGGCAGGCTGAGCACTCATGGGTGCCACAAGCAGCCCTCTGCCTCCTCAAGCCAAGAGGAGTGTCTCTGATCTCTGCTGTCCCTGCAGATTGCCAACATACTCTACCTGGAGTCTCCTGCTGGCGTTGGCTTCTCGTACTCTGAGGACAAGAAATATGCCACAAATGACACGGAGGCAAGTGGCCTGAGCTGCAAGGGGTGATCTGCCTCCTGCCCATCCCAGCCTGGGCACAGTGGGTCTGGCCTTGCTGCCTGACCTCTGTCCCTTGCTGCCTGCAGGTTGCTCACAACAACTACCTGGCGCTGAAGAACTTCTTGCAGCTCTTCCCCGAGTATGCCAAGAATGATCTCTTCCTCACCGGGGAGAGCTACGGGGGCATCTACATCCCCACGCTGGCTGAGTGGGTGATGCAGGACCCCAGCCTCAACCTGAAGGTGTGTGGCTCTGCCGCTGGCACGTGGGACGCCCTCCAGGGTGTAGGGCAGGCCTGACCCCACAGCCTTTCATCTTCTGGGGTGCTGGCAGCAGCTGCTGGTGGACGTGTCTGTCCCCGCTGCGGGGAACCAGGGGAGTGTCCTCCGGCGCCCCAGACCCTTCCTGTTCTCTCTGTGGAGTAAACAGAAGCCACATCTGTTTCCTGCTGCTGCTGCAGCTGCCCTGCAGGGAGCTGGAGCACAACAGGGTTGTTTTCTTCTTGCCTTGCAGGGAATCGCTGTGGGAAATGGTCTCTCCTCCTACGAGATCAATGACAACTCCCTGGTTTACTTTGCTTATTACCATGGGCTCCTGGGTACCGAGTGAGTGGAGGAAGCAGCAGGAATCATCCTGGTGGCGTCACAGGGGTGATGGCTTGCCACCTCTGTGCCAGCAGGATGGGGCCGGCTGGGTCAGTGGTGTGTGGGATGGGAAATACTGGCCCAACTGATACCAGCAGCTGAGCTGTGGGGGTGGCCACTCGTCCTAGGCACCCACCCTGGGCACTTGTTCACAGGGCACCATGCCAAGGTGCACGCCAATGTGCTGCTGGGCAGGGAGGCTGTAGCCAAGGCTGCTGGCTTTGTGGCAGGGTTGCTGCCTGAGCACTGTGGTCCAAGTCCCTTGGTCTCTGGCTGCAGGCTGTGGCGGGATTTGCAGGCCTTCTGCTGCTCCCAGGGAAAGTGCAACTTCCACGACAACTCCAACTTGAACTGCACCCTCAAGGTAAGGGGAGCCAGACCCCGCCCAGAGCACATGCCTGGCACCAGTGCCTGTGAGCAGCACCAACCCACCTGGCTGTGGACAGGCCCATGGGTCCTAGAGCATCCTGCTGAGTCCCAAACCCGTCCTGTGCCTCCCTGCAGATGCAGGAGATGATTCAGATTGTGGAGGAGTCTGGCCTCAACATCTACAACCTCTACGCCCCGTGTGATGGTGGCGTCCCTGGGAGCATGAGGTGAGAGCACCCCAGTTGAAAAGGAGTCTCCAGGCACTGGCCCACTTTGGTTTGCTGAGTCCTGACTGGCAGAGGGTTGTAGTGAGCTGTCCCAGGATCCCTCGAGGACAGGTGGAGCCTGCCTGGCTGCTCCTTCAGACCCCCTAGGGAGGGCTGTGAGCTCTCCAGAGCTTTCAGTCTGCCCCGTGCTCATTTGGGCTGCAGGTACGAGGGCAACTGTCTCATCACCCACGACTTGGGCAACTCCTTCATCCGGATGCCATTGAGGTTCTCCTGGCGGCAGGTGAGCCCAGGTGCCCATGCCACTGGGCTGCGAGTGGTCCCAGTCTTGGCAGCAATGGTGCCAGTGGGCAAAGGGGGCAGAGGGCAGCTGCCGCTGCGGGGCAGCACCAGGTGCTGCTGTGGCAGGGACTCCCTTTACTGTCTCAGAACCTGTTCCGGATGCCAGTAGCTCGGAAGCACGTCCGGATGGACCCACCCTGTACCAACTCCACCGCTCTCAGGGTGTATCTGAACTCTCCGGAGGTGAAGAAGGCTCTCCACATCTCCCCCGACGCCCCGGAGTGGGACGTGTGCAGGTGAGAGAGCTGCCGGTAGAGAGGGATGGCTGCAGGTGGCAGCAGACAGCTGATGCCAAGGCTTCCTCTGCAGCTTCGAGGTGAACCGCGGCTACAAGCGCCTCTACATGCAGATGAACGACCAGTACCTGAAGTTGCTGGGAGCCACGGTGCGTGCCGGGGAGGGCCCTCTGGGCCCTGGCACCAGCTGTACCAACCCAGCTGGGGCTGCTGCCCTGTGAAATGCTCACCCTCCTCCTGCCTTGCAGAAGTACCGGATCCTGGTATACAACGGGGATGTGGACATGGCCTGCAACTTCCTCGGTGATGAGTGGTTTGTGGACTCCCTCTGCCAGAAGGTAAATTGGGAGAGGAGGGCCTGGGCCAAGCCAGTCACCAGCTCCAGGATGTGCTGTGGTGAGACCACAGGCAGGGTCTGGCACTGAGGGCACTGCTGCTGGTCCCAGGTGCAGGTGGCTCGCCGGCCCTGGCTCTACTCTGAGCAAGGCGAGAACCAGATCGGAGGCTTTGTGAAGGAGTTCAGCAACATTTCCTTCCTTACAGTCAAGGTAGGACTGTGGCACACATGTGCCAGACACCAGTGCTGTGGGCACTGGAGCAGTGCAAGCTGAGCTGTGGGCTGTCTGGGGCTGGCATCAATCTTCTGCTGCCCATTCCTCACAGGGAGCCGGCCACATGGTGCCCACGGACCGGCCGCTCGCTGCCTTCACCATGTTCAGCCGCTTCATTAAGAATGAGCCTTACTAGTGTCTGTGAGGCAGTGCCTGGCTGCCCAGCTGCCCTCACCACTTGCACCTTCTGCATCGCCCTTCCCAGCTGTGCCTGGGCTCCCTGCACCGTTGAACAGGGTCACTGCTGCAGCTGGTGGAGCTGCCTGGGCTCGCCGGGTTGGGGCCAAGGGGTCTGGGGGCTGTGTCCTTGCTGGGTGAGGAGCTGTTCCCCTACTGCAGCTACCTCCTTGCTTCTGAGTTCCTGTCTCCCCTGTCCCTGCCTGGGGAGCTGCTACTCCCCCTGGTACAGGGGGCAGCCATGGCACATCCCCACAGCCCTGGTCAGGCTCCAAGGCAGCTGCCTTTGCTGGGGAAGCACAATTCACATGGGGGATGCTCCACAGGGGCTCTCTGCTCCCCTCCAACTCACTCCCACATCTGATCCCAGGGAAGGAGGCTTTACCACAGAGATAATCCCACCACCTGCTCCCTGCCCGGGGCACGCAGTGCTTCTGGGAACTGGAAATAAACTCTATGAACAAGGTGCTTCTGCCCCTCATTGCCCAGCTCTTGGTACCTGCTGTTCTGCCCCTACTTGCACTTTGCTCTCTTGAGGAGCATCACTGCACAACAAGGATCCTGCAGAAAATGAGTGGCAATGTGGAGGCAGTGCTCCACTCTCTGCAGGGAGTCACTGAGGCCTGGCTGGAACTGAGCCTCCCATGACAGCAGATGTTGAGCAGCTGCCCTGAGCCTCTCTGCCAGCAGCCTGAACTGTGTCTGCCTCTGAATCCCTCTGCTCTCTGACACCCACCACTCCCCACATCCTGGCAGCTTCTCTCATCCAGCCTGGCACAGGCACATCCTCCAAGCAACGATGCCATGAGGGTTGGAGTCAAGTGGTTTATTAGTCTCAGGAGGAGTGGTGCAGCAGGGGTTCCCAGAGCAGCTGTCTCCACCTTGCTGCTACCCCCTAGGGCACAGCACCTAGCAGGATGTGCTCCCAATACCAGGGAAGCTGCTGCCTACCTACAGTCTATGGGTCCAGCCCGCGACCATGGGCTGACTGACTGTGGGTCAGTCCGGGTGCAGGAGCAGGCAGGGAGCAGAGCTAGAGCTGGTGTGGGCCCAGGCTGGGCTCTGTGGGCCAGGCGCTGGTGGGGGTGTGTGTGGTGGGCGCAGTGCGGTACTTGTCGATGACCTCCCGCAGCCCCTTGGAGAAGTGGAGATCAGCTCCCACGGTGAGGAATCCCTGTGAGGGCAGAGGATGAGCACAGGGCTGGCTGTGACGTGGGAGCTGTGCCTGCTGCAAGGGCCTGGGCTGGCCCCATCCCACCACCTACCGCATGGTTGGTGACCACCTCCTTGGTGAAGTCTATGCCTTCAGGCAGTGGGATCTGCACCCCGTTTTTAGTCCTCTCTGTGGGAAAAGGAGAGGTGTGGTGATGCTGGGTGCTGCTGTGCCCTGCCCCGTGCCCAGTGGTGTGCAGGCAGTGCCAGTGCCTACCATTAATGATGGGCATGATGGTCAGCTGCAGCAGAGTCTTCAGGGGGGCCTGAAGTGAGAACAACTGTGAAGAGAGGAGCATGGGTGAGTATGGTGGCAGTGGCTGCAGACCTGCCTGAGCTGCAGGGCATGGGGTGGGTGAGAGGAGAGGCTCTGCACCGTGCAGCCCTCCCCAGGACCCAGCAGAGTGGCAGCAGCCCACTCACTGCCAGCGACTCCAGCGCCGACTGCTTGGAGTAGATGCGAAATCTGCAAGGAGAAAGCAACATGAGGGAGATGCTGGGGGTGGACCCTCTGGGGGGACCCTCCCACAGCCCCCACTGGCCCCTAGCACAGGCCCTACCGTCTAAGGTCCAGCTGCATGCGCAGTGCCTTCCCTTGCAGAAACACCTTGGCACTCAGCTTGGTTTCCTAGGGAGGGAGAAGGTTGAATCGCAGCTGACCAGGCTCTGGGACACCAGAGCCTTCCCACACCACGTGGGAAACGCTCTTGCCACGTGTGCCAGGTGGCTGCCACTGGCACCCCTCTCAGCACTCACCAGGACCATGCTGGAGAGCTGGACGGCAGGGTGGCCCGGTGGCACCATAGAGATGTTGAGGAAGGCAGAGACTGAGACAGAGGTGCCCGAGGGTTTGATGGTGCATCGCGGTGGAGCTGACACCTGGAGCAGCAGCTGCAGGGGAGCGTCCACGGTGGGGCTCTGTGGAGGGCACATGAGACAAGGGCCACAGAGCCAGGCAGGGTTGTCCCCTGTCCCTCCTGCCCCGGCTGCATGCTCCTCTCACCAGCATGAAAATGGTCCCAAAGAAGGTAGCTCTCAGCAAAACTTCCAGGTCTTTGGGTACCTGCAAGGAAGACAAACCGCTGCAGTTGGTAAGTGGTTGCCGTTGCTCCCAGCAGAGCTGCTCCCTGGGTGGCAACAGCCTCCCTGTCGCCGGGCAGTGGGCTGCTGCCTGTGCCAGCGGGGTGTGCTGCACCACGTTACCTTCTCCCCCTGGAGCTGTATGGCCAGCACGCCGGCCTGGAAGTATGCCTGCATGGCCGAGTCGAAGAAGTACTCTGAGAAGGCGACGTAGACCATGCGCTCGGTCTCCTTGATCACCGGCTCCACCGCGTGGTGCTCCAGCTCCTGGGACTCTCTCGCGCGGGGGAAGAACATGCCCTGTGCCAGGGACAGGAGATGTTTCTGCGGCTGTAGTATAGCCCTGCCGCGTGCAGGCTGGCACAGCTGCTCCATGGGCGCTGGGAGGGCCAGCAGGGCAGGGATCCAACTTTCACCTTAAAGTCCAGGTCTAGGGTGTCTGTGGAGACAGCTGGATCCTGCAGGAGGGAGTAGTCAATCCCAATGTGCTCATCCACGTAGCTCCTCACTGCCAGGGAAGAGGTGCTGTGGTGTCTAAGCCTGTAGGCTGCCCAGCAGCCCAGTGCCCAGCTCTGCCGTCCCCAGGGCAGCACTCACCAGGCACTGTGTCTAGCAAGGAGTTCAGCAGCACTAGGCTGGCATGCTCCAGAGATGGGCAGATCTGAAAGGTGCAGGACTGGGCTAAGAGGAGAATTAATTCTAGGTCCATGAAGGGACCTGGACCCTCCTCCAACCTCCCAAGGGTCAGCCCCTCCTGCCAGGCTCCATTGCTCAGCTCTCAGCCGTACCTGCTGGCTGAGGAGGTAGCGCATGCCAGTGATGATGAAGGTGCTCAAGAACTCATAGACCTTCCTGCAGGACACAGCAGCAGCTCTGTGTGCCTTGGCCTGTCCGTCCATGCCCGTGGGAGCACACAGCCCAGGCTGGGGTGCAGGAAGGGGGATCAGGGAACTGGGCAGAGGCTGTGGTGGGGTCGGGCATACCGGAGCGTGCCAGAGAAGCCTGCGTGCATCCTGGCAATGGAGGCATCACAGCTCATGTTTGAGATCTTCAGGCGCCCTGCCTGGTCCTTGGCCAGCTGCAGCACGGTGTGGATGTGGACTCCATCTGCGGAGGCGTTGATGGACCCAATGTCATAGCTGGAAGTGAGGAGAGCAGATGAGAGGAGCACGAAGCGACTGCCAGCTCCAGACACCCAGAGCAGAGGCAGTGGCCCAGCCGAGGGCCAAGGGGTGCCTGGGGAGCAGGAGACAACTCACAAGAACCAGTAGAGCAGCTGCCTGCGGAAGCGCAGGCTGATGGAGGCGTTGTTGATGTTGAAGGCAAGGTGCTGCTGAGGCTGGAAGTGCAGGTCAGAAAGGGCCAGCTGCAGGTCTGTCACCTTGACCCTGCAGGGGAGGGAACAGAAAGGGTCAGACACACAGAGGGACACGGGGGCTGGGTGCACAGGGAGCAGGCAGCACTCACTGGCTGATGTTGTAGTGGAACTGCCCCTCCTGCCCGTGCAGGTCAGACACTGTGATGTTCTGCAGCTCCTGCTCCACGAAGCGCAGCCCCTCCTGCTTCACTGCAAAGCAAAGCCAGTCCAGGCTTGTTGCAGCCAGGCCCTGCCACCCTCCCAGCATTACCCTCCAGAGGCCAGCCCCCAGCTCCCCTCCCACCCTCCCCAATGCAGGGTCCCAGGCACCAGCCTCATCCTGCTTGCAGATTCCAGGAGCTGTGTCCCTACCTGCCCCTTAGCCAGGCCCCGGCAGCAGATCCCATCCAGTCCCTTACCCAGATCCAGCCCCTTGGAGGTTATACGGATCCTGCAGCCAGGGGTGCTGTGTGAGGCTGTCACCAGGCAGGGCAGGAGGAGGAGGAGGAGGAGGAGGAGGCAGCTGCTGGCAGCCATCTCACACCTGGAAGGAGGGAACAGAATCACCATGGGCTGGCCTGCACTGGGACACGGGGACACCCCGGGAGGAGGTGGCTGCTGCCCAGCTGTTCTCACAGCCCTGGGACAGGGAATGGTCTGGAACATCCCATGGCACTGCTGCTGCCCGCAGTCCAAAACCCCTGGTGCTGCCCTGAGCCCCACTGCCCGAACCTCCAGGGACCAGCAGCCTACAAGTGGCAGAGTCCCACCCCCGGGTGCTGTGCCCAAGCCCCCAGCACAGATCCAGTGGGGCTCAGAGCGTCTCATATACCCGGAGGGGACCCTCAAGTCCCACCCCACCTTGCACACACCCAAGACCTCTGCTGCAGCAGGGAACCCAGCACCTTACAGAGGAAGGAGCCCTCTCCTGCGGGGCCACCCCACAGAGACGTGCTGCCTGCTCACGCTGGAGCTGGAGCCTCCCATCCCACGCTCACAGAGCCAGACTGGACTCCCCATGCAGTGCTGCCCCCGCGGTTCTCTCGGGGCAGGGGACCCTCCCCTCGGCTCTGGGATTCACCCATGCAGTGGCGTCCCAGCCTGGGTACTCACGGTGAGGCTGGTGTGGTGTGGGGAAGCTGAATCACATGAAGGAGGGAGGGAAGACACCAGTAGCTCCAGGAGTTTCTTTTGAGCTGGAGGAGGTTCCCCTGCCTTTATATATCCCCCCAGCTGCCACTCCTTGTGAGCCCACAGCTGGGAGGAGACAGCAGGATGGGACGGGGAGGATGCAGATCTCCAGCAGGCTGAGTCCCGGCCGCTCGCCAGCACGGGCAGAGGCTCAGCGGGTGGCTCACTCCTGGCTGCTCACTCAGCCTTCCTCTGCCAGCGCAAATAAAGCTCACCACATCCTGCAGACAGCCACGCTCCATGTCCCGGGGCCGCCCGGGAGCGCTCAGCCCTGCAAGGGGTACTCATGAAGATCGGGGCTGAGGGGTCGCCCGTGTCGGGCAGCTCCCCCCAGTCTGTGTTATGAGGCCGGTGCCAAGCGCCCCCTGCCACCTGCTGCGAGCTCCAGCCCTGCCTGCAGGGCGTGTGCCCCAGCCAGGGGTGCTGATGTAGGCTGGTTTGTGCTTATTTGTGACACGAATCCCTGGCAGAGAAGGTGTCAGATGCTCAACCCTGCTCCAATGGCCGCTGACACAACCTGGGCAGCTTGGGGTCTGCAGGGTCAATCTCTCTGCCTGGACTTGCTCAGCTTGCTGCTGGCAGCCTGGCAGGCAGCAGGGTTCACAGCACTGTGAGAGGTGCTGGCCAAATGTCCCAAGCGGTGCCCATGCTGTCATCTGGCTCCATCCCACCCTTGCCAGCACCCATCACGGAGGGGACATGCAGCTTCTCAGGCCAGGGCTTCCTCCCAGAGGGCTCTCAGCAAGCTGTGGGACTTCAGCCAAGAAGCCGCCCCTGCCCTCGCCACCCGCTTTGGCTACTTGATCTTCCTCACCCGGAGAATGAAGGATTTGCAGCCCCCTCTGGCCCCAGCCCACACAACAAGGGGCTGGTGTGAGCCAGCACCTGATGCTCTGGGCAGTTCTCAGCTCCATGGGGCAGTGAAGGCAGTCTGGGGCTCGTGTGCCAGATGCAGGGCGCCTCAGGAGCCCGAGTGCTTACACAGCACTTACCCTCCAGAACTGCTTTGCCAGCAGCAGCTCATCACACTGACCCCAGTGCCCTCGGAGCAGAGGGCAGGACTTTGGGATCAAGCAGGTCAAGCTGCTGATTGGGAAGACAGGAAGCTCCTTGGAAAGCCAGGCAGTGGGGACACTCTGGAGGCAAAGGGCAGGAAAGGGCCCCACGGTCAGAGGTGACAGACCCACAGCTTCCTGCAGCCCTCTCTGAAAACTGGCTCAGCCCAGCAGGGACAGGGCACAGTAACTGTCCCCCCTACGTCCCTCTTCGTCCTGCTGCCTGTGCTGGATGAAGGTGGCTCTGGTAGCAGCAGCAGTGACCAGTCTCAAGGCAAGGGAGTGATCCCTACGGACGGTGGAGGAATGTGGCTGCCCATCTCTGTGCCGGGGCGGGCACGGAGCAGCCACACAGCTGGGCACACAGCGCCCACCACAGCAGCTGTGCTGTGCCTGCGTCGCTCCGCGGGCCAGGTCCTGCCCTGAACCGGGAAGTGCCAGCAGGGCTGCGAGGAGCTGCTCCCGCAGGCGTTCTGCAGCCACATCTAAGGGAGGGATTGTCCTCTGCACTGGGCACTGGGGAGGCCACACCTCGAGTGCTGGCCTCTTCTGGGCCCCTCACTCTAACAGCGACATGGAGGGGCTGGAGCAGGTCCAGAGGACAACAAAGCTGGGGAAGGGTCTGGCAGAGGACGAGCAGCTGAGGGAGCTGGGGGTGTGCAGTCTGAGGGCAGAGCTCATCGATCTCTGCAGCTCCCTGAGAGGAGGCTGCAGTGAGGTGGGGGTTTGACTCTTCCCCGAAGGAACAAGTGACAGGACAAGATGAAACAGTCTCAGGCTGCCTAAGGGAAGGTTTAGGTTGGACATGAGGAATAATTTATTCCCCAAAAGGGTTGTGAAGGTCTGATCCTGGCTGCCCAAGGCAGTGGAGGAGTTTCTGTCCCTGAAGGGTCTCAGAGCCACTGCGATGTGCTGTCCAGGGACACAGTTCAGCGGTGCCCCGGCAGTGCTGGGCTGAGGGAGGCACTAGGGGATTTCAAAGGCTTCCTCTGCACTAAACGAGACCGTGATCCCATCAGAGGCCACGGCTGCCAGCAGCCCCGTGGGTGGCCAGTTGCCGGGGCCTGGCCTGCGGGCTGAGGCGTGGGCCGGGAGCGGAGGGAACCCCCTGAGGGCACCCAGCTGCGCTGCTGCCGCCGGCACATCAATGCGCTGCCGCCACCGCAGCAGCCCTCGGGCCCGGCCACCCGCTCCGCCCCGGCGCCGTTGCACTTCAAAGGCCCCTTTGGTGAGGACTGCTTGCGGCCGCGCCCTGCCGCTGACGGGAACCGCCCGCGGCGGGCGGGCAGTCAGGGCCGCAGTGAGAACCGCGCGGCTCGAAATAGCGGCAGCGGCGGGGGCCGCCTACGGACGGCCGCGGCCGTGCCCACAGCGGGGCGGAGCGGGGCGGGGCGAGCCGG
>VWZE01017703.1:92481-122784 GCA_013396675.1 Eubucco bourcierii
CCTCCCCCGCGGCGCGCCGTAACCAGCTCCTGTTTCCGCAGCGGCCCCCGCGGGCCAGGCGCGGGACACCCCGCTATGAGGATGCGGCCCCGGCGCGCCAGCGGCGAGCACGGAGCGACGGCCACGCGTCCCGGCACCGTAAGTACTCGCCTTCCCAGACACGGGGCCGCCGGGCCTCCGTGCCGCTTAGCCTGTGCCCCCGGGCTCCTCCCGTCCAGCCTGCAGACTTGTCGCCGTCGCCGCCTCCGCTCCGCACTCGTTGGGCCCCGTTGCCCGTGGCCTCCCGCCGGTCCCGGCCCGTCGCGCCGAGGAGCACCGTCCCGTCACCGTCTCGGGGAGGGAGACTCTGGGAGCCGCCGCCGCCGCGCTGCCCGTGCCTCCCCTCGGTCCCCGCACGCCTGCGTGCTGCCTTGAGAGCTCCGCGCTCTGCGCAGCGCTCGTCCCGCCTAACCTGGCTCCTGGGAAAGGCAGCAGCGCCGGTGGGAAGAGGTAGGGGCCAGGGCCCCGGCCGCCTGCAGCAGCCCGGTTCTGGGATGAGGGAGAACCTTGCCGGGTCCCGGGGGGCTGCTTCTGCTCTCGTCTGTCAACCCTGTGTAAAACTTTGCCTCGGCGCAATGGAAACAAACAACGCTGCCGTCCGCTGCTCTTCCTTGCTCCGTGTCTGCTTCCCCGTGCCGCGGGCTCTGGTCGTGCCGCTGCTGCTGAGCGATGAGCTCGCTGGGCAGGGTCAGCGCTGCTGTGCCAGGGAGGACTGAACACATCACCACGTCTGTAGACCAGCACCGCAGCCACCGCCAGGCGCTGCCGCCGCGTCCCTCTCGCTGTCCGAACCCCGGTGCTAGCTATATGACAGCAGAGTTCTGTCTACCGGGATCCCTGGTAGTTTGCTTTTTCCCAGACTTGGAAGTACTTGGATTTAACAGCGCTGTCAAGTGATAAAGTTTATTGGCTGTTCCCACAGAGGGGAGAAGGCAAAGCCAGTGAACCCTGTTTGACAGCTGATGTGAGCTGTCAGGGGTCTAGGAAGATCTTGATGCCCAGCACTGTCTGTAACTCTTACACTCACCCTCAGCCCAGGTCCCACCAGCATGTGCCAGATCATTTATAAAGTGCTGCTTGTACCTTGCAGGGCACATCAGCCACAACCTGTGCAAGTAATTTTTTCTCGTTTAAGGAGGAGAGGCCCAAAACCTCTTTCCCAGGCTGCTGTATCTGCAGTGCTGCCTGTTGGGGCTCTTGTCCTGCAGCCCTGAGCCCCCAGCTCTGAAGTGCTTTGTGATGGCCCCAACATGGGACTGGTTTGGGTTATCCCTGCAGCCTGTTGCTGCGCTGGCTGACCTTGATGTCGTTCTGGTTGCTGAGGTGACTGTAGAGGGCACAGTAGGGTTGGAGTTGAGGAGGAAGTGTGAGTAAACAAATATTGCACAACTCTCCTCTGCTTCGTGACTGAGCAGTGGCCCCGATGGCACTGGGGCTCTGCAGCAGGTGCTCCACATGTGGCTTGGTTGTTGCCTCCTCATTCTGTTCAGGGACCAAAGTTCCCAGTCTGCAGTGTCCCACAGTGTTCCTCACCCTGGCTGGAAGGATGGGAGCATCTTCCATGAGGCCAAAGGGGTCAAGTTCCTCAGCCCTGAGCTGTGTCACTTTCATTCCGCAAGCAGTACTAGAGACACCTCAGCTAGTCCCTGCTAGTTCTGGATCACTCTTGGCTCCTGCCACCCAGCTCCTCAGAAACAGGCAGCAGTTTTATGAGCAGGAAGGGGAATAAATCCCAGTAACTACAAACCAAAGCAGAGTTTTTACTTAAGAAACGGTCTGCAGGGGAGATGACTGCTGGCGTAGTCTGGTGTCCAGTTAAAAACCACACCTGTGCTGCTGCTGCCACTGCACCTCTGGTGTGGTACAGGGTGTCTCCAGAAGCCTGAACAGAGCTGAGTAATCGAGGGAGGTGATAATTTATGCAAAGTGTCTGCTTTGCCCCCAGCTCCTTGCCACTGTGCTTAGGGCTGCCAGAGAGGAGCAGTCTGCAGTGTCAGAAACTTCCCTGGGGGACATGGTGACTAAGGGAGGGAAAGCCTGGCTCTTCCTCTCCAGCTGGCAACACTAAATTAGGATTAAGAGGAGCTTTTATTGTTTCAGCAGCTCTTTGCATAACTCTTCTTATGCAGATGAAAAAGTAGGAAAGGTTCCAGAAGCCGCTGAGGCCTCACAGCCTGTCTGAGTTTGGGCCATGCCAAGGGAAAGAATTCAGGGGTTCCTGGCTGGCCTGTAGCTCTGCGTCGGGGGCTGCTGCTGGGAAGGCTGTGGGGATGCTTTACAGAGCAGGAGGGCTGTGTTGGAAGCCTTTTGTTTAAGATGGGTGCAGTTGGGGCTGTGAGTGTTGGCCGAAGCTGTCTCAGGGCAGCAGTGCTGGGTGGTCCCTGCACACAGAGGGTTGCATGTCACTGTGCATGTCCTGCTGCCTGGGACCAAACACTGCACTGCTAG
This sequence comes from Eubucco bourcierii, assembly GCA_013396675.1. Lineage (NCBI taxonomy): Eukaryota > Metazoa > Chordata > Aves > Piciformes > Ramphastidae > Eubucco > Eubucco bourcierii. The sequence goes on from VWZE01017703.1 coordinate 94,969, forward strand.
GAGGCATCTGGCTGAGCTGTGGAGTGCTGTCCTGAAGAGCTCCCTGGCTGGGGGCTCACATTGCTCCCAGGTGGCTGTGTGAGGAGAACAGGCATTGGGCAGGGCTCAGGAGCTTGGCGTGTCCCTGTTCAAGCCCCTTATAGCTGCCGGAGGGACCTCCTGGAGCTGCAGCTGAGCGGGCCCGGTGCATCCAGGGTCTCTCCTGCTCTGACCTGGGCTTTGTGTCTGTTTTCTAGAGCAGTTGCTGAGAAATGGCCAATGAGAATCACGGAAGCCCTGCGGAGGAAGCCTCTCTCATGAGTCACTCACCTGGCACCTCCAACCAGAACCAGCCCAGCTCCCCCAAACCCATGCGCCTGGTGCAGGACCTGCCAGGTACTGTGGCTGCCCTGGGGAACCCCCACACGAGGCTCTGCAGGGCCCCCGCAGCCTTGAGAGGGGATGAGGGGAGGTGACTCTGGTACTTGTGCCATGGCAGTCGTGGGCACCGGAGGGGCTGTTGGTCAGGGCTGCTCCTCTGCTGATCCCTGGTTGTCTTCTCAGATGAGCTGGTGCAGGCTGGCTGGGAGAAGTGCTGGAGCAAGCGAGAGAATCGCCCCTACTACTTCAACCGCTTCACCAACCAGTCCCTGTGGGAGATGCCCGTCCTGGGTCAGCACGATGTCATTGTAAGTCAGCGCTCCCCTCCAGGACACTACCCACGCTGGGATGTTCTGCAGGGGCAGAGGCTGTGGGCAGAGGCAATCTGGACTTCAGATTGTGTGTGTAGAGGGTCTTCTCTACCCTCATAGCACCTCACCGAGCCTGTTCTCTGGCTTGGTTCTGGGGAGAGGCTCCTCAGATGCATGCTCAGGCAGTGCTGTGCCAGATGAAAAATCTCAGCCTGGGCAAGTTGTGTTCCATTTCCTCATCTAAGTCTTAAAGAAAAACCAAACGGACACAGGTGTAGAAGAGAATATTTTAGCTTTGTGCAGATGTTGAGTGTTGGTGTCTGCAGTCTGTAGTCCCACCCTCAGGTGAGCCTGGGGCAGTGGAATGGGCATTGAAGAGGGTTTGTCACCTTCATTTGGCCTCTGGTGGAGGCAGGGAACTGACCTGTGCTGCTCTTGCTGTTTGGACACCACAGTCAGACCCGCTGGGACTGAATGCAGCTCCCGTGCCACTGGAAGGTGGAGTGGTTGATACCTCTGTGGAGAGCAAGCAGAGGAAGAGGAGATTCTCTGAGGAGGTTCCAGCCGGTGGCAACAGTGTCAAAAAGCCTAAGGTGAGTCTGGTTCTGTGAACCCAGTGGGCTTAAGGATGAGGTTTAAGTTGAAATCCAGGGGCTCTGGTGCTCGGACCTGGTTTGGTTTCAGCCCTGCAAGATTAGGCCACCCCTGACTCAGGCTGTGACCCTTGGAAGCTACGCAATTGGATGCAGACTCAGGTCCTGCTGAGTCCTTGCTCCCAGCCTGAGCTGGAGTGTGGGAGTTGGGAGATAGGACTGAGGAGCACAGCAGCTCCTGTGTCCACATTAACTTGTGCCAGAAGCAGGCAGAACACAGTCCTGGGGGTGAGCTGCTGTGGGACTGCTGGGAACAGCCTTTTCCTGGTGCTGCAGGGCAGTAATTCCATCTGTTATGCACCCAGGCGGATGTCCCAGGGAATGCAGCTGCAGCCCAGCCAGTGCCCAGCTCTCCCAGTGTGCCTGGCAGCTCTGTCCTGAAGGCATGGTGTGTCTCACCCGAGGACAAGCAGCAGGCAGCTCTCCTGCGACCAACCGAGTGAGTTGTCTCCAGCTGTCTTCTTTGGGTGGCAAAAAGGGACACCTGGCTTCCCAGAGGTCTTTGGGGAAGAACCTGAGGGATGCAGCCCCCCAGCTATCTTTGAAAGGAGTCTTGATGGTTCACTTTGTGGCTGGTGAAACAGCCCAAGGGAGATCTGCTTTAGGGATGGTATTCGGTAACTTGCCAACAGTCTGGCCACCCTGGTGGCATTTGCTTCTGCTGCAGGGTGTACTGGGACCTGGACATCCAGACAAACGCGGTGATTAAGCAGAGAGCACCCTCAGAAGTGCTTTCTCCACACCCCGAGGTGGAGCTGCTGCGGTCCCAACTCATTCTGAAGCTGCGGCAGCATTACCGCGAGCTCTGCCAGCAGAGGGAAGGTGAGTTCCTGCTGGGCTCCCCTGCTACCTCCTCTCAGGCCTGCAGTGCTGTGCTCTTCCTCCTGGGTTACCTCTGTCCTGTCCTCAAGATGTCTCCTGGTGGTGGTTGTGATCTCTGTGGTGTCAGTTGTGTGCTCATTGGGCTGGACTCCGGTGGGATCATCCTGACCAGAATTCCTGGGCACCTCTTCATCGTGTTGATGAGACCCTTCTATGCTTCTCCAGGGATTGACCCCCCAAGGGAGTCCTTTAACCGCTGGATGCTGGAGAGGAAGGTGGTCGATAAAGGGACAGATCCTCTTTTGCCCAGCGACTGCGAGCCAGTAGTGTCTCCTTCCATGTTCAGAGAGATCATGAATGACATTCCCATCAGGTACCATGCAGAGCAGGTCTGGGTTGGTTTTCTCTTGGTCTGGCCCAGGGATTTAGCTGCTGCCATTCTGGGCTTTGGCTTCTGCTCTCTCTGATGAGCTGGTGGGGTGCTGGTGGCATCAGGCTTGGGAGCTGGCCCTGCCTTCCTGGCAGCTGTGGAACTGATGGGTGTGAATGTGACCTTCCTCAGGCTGTCCAGAATCAAGTTCCGGGAGGAAGCCAAGAGGCTGCTCTTCAAATACGCCGAGGCCGCCAAGCGACTCATCGAATCCAGGTGGGAGCTGCTCTCAGGTGGGAGGAGCTGCTGCATCCCACCTTACTCACTGCCTGTCACCAGCTTACTGGGGAGAGTAAGGCTGGGAATGTACAGAGGCAGACAGTGGTGCTGGAACAGGCAGCTTTTGGTGGTCCTGTTCCAGTGAAATCCAGCGTGGAGAAGCAGATGAGTGGGACCCTGTGAAACACTGGGCAGGAAGTGCCTTTTGCCATTTGTCCCCAAGTAAAGAACAGGAGCACCTGGGCAGGCACCGCTGCTGGAGAGCAGGAAGCTTAGAACAGGGTTTTATTATTTCATCTGTGGTGTTTCTGGCCAGTTCTGCTCCAGGATGGAATTGGAAAAGAGCCTTGTAGGAGAGGTAGACACACGTTAAGAGGGGAGTTCTCTGAGAGCTGTAAGATCCCAGCAGCACCTGTGTTTGAAGAGCAGAGGCGAGGTCAGAATGGGTTCTTCCTGTGAGCAAAAGGCTTCACCTGCCTCTGTGGTAGCAGAGCAACCACAGTGGTGAGGCACCTCCCTCTGTGGTGAGGGAGCAAAGCAGTCCTGAGGCATGGAAGTGTCTGGGAGGAGGCCTGAAGAAGAATGGCAGAGCCAGGCCTTGGTCAAGTGCCCCTGGCTGTGTTCCCCTGCTGATAGAAAGCAGCCATGGTGGGATGGAGGCTCTGCTGCGCAGCCTTGGGTTCAGTCTTGCTGCTTTGTTCCACGCAGGAGTGCTTCACCAGACAGCAGGAAGGTGGTGAAGTGGAACGTGGAGGACACCTTCAGCTGGCTGCGACGGGACCACTCTGCCTCCAAGGAGGACTACATGGTCTGTATGCCCCTGCCTGTGCAAGGGGTGCAGGGGCTTGGGAGGGGAGCGGAGGGGGAGTGCTGGTGCCACACGGAGGTCCTCCTGCAGAGGGCTGCGTGAAGTGACGGTGCCAGCAGCGTGGGGACCCGGCAGGCCTAGGGGGGGCGCTGCTGTAGGGACTCTGCTGCCTCCCGCAGGACCGCCTGGAGCACCTGCGCAAGCAGTGCGGCCCCCACGTGTCTGCAGCAGCCAAGGACTCCGTGGAAGGCATCTGCAGCAAGATCTATTACATCTCCCTGGAGTACGTCAAGCGGATCCGGGAGAAGCACCTCGCCATCCTCAAGGAGAACAACATCTCCGGTGGGTGCTGCAGCTGCCAGCTGGGCTCTGGCAGTCTGGAGTGCCCAGTTGGGGCAGATGACACAGCTGGTGGTCACACAAGTGCCTGTGCGGTGGGCAGGTGTCCTCCTAGCAGCAGATGGCACAAGCATGCTTTGCTGGGATGCAGCAGCTCGCCAGGAGCTGACCATGCTCAGCAGGACACTGTCTGGTCCCCCCAGACTATGCTTTTCTGCTCTGTTGCTTCCTGAGTTCCCAGGGACAGATGACAGCCCCCTCCCCAGTGCTGAGGGCTCTCTCCTCCCTGTGTTCTCCTTTGCCCTGCTTCCTGGTTCTGAGCAGCTCCTGCACTGCTCTGCCTCTCAGCACCTCGCTGTGCACCCTTCTTCCTTTCCCAGCAGGGATTTGTGTTCCTCCATCCTTTCTCTGTTCTCTCTTGTCTGCACTTCTGCCTCTCGCCACCTTCTGCTATGGTTCCTGCTGCTCTCCTCACCACCACTCTGCAGTGCTTTCCCTTCCTGTGTCCCAGCTCTACTCAGACTCCCCTCAGACCTCAGGGTCTGCCTTCTGCTGCTTAGGTTTGCTTTTGTCTTCCCACCTGACTGAATCTGTGATGTTTTCTGACTGGTCGTTCCCGTGAGCTCTCTTTTCCTGCTGGACCTGCTGTCAGTGATGGGTAGCTGCAAGGTGACAGGAGCGTTCCTTTGGCTCCTACACTTGACAGCCTGGGGACATTGCTTGTGCTTTGGACGAGTTTGGGTTTGGCTGAAGCAAGGACAGTAAAACAGCAGCGTGAAAGGTGTTTTGCTGGTCTAGGATGTGCTGGAGTGGCAGTGTGCAGTTTACAGTCTGCTGTGTCAGAGCTGGAGGATGGAATCACAGAATTAACCAGGTTGGAAAAGACCTCTAAGATCATCAAGTCCAACCTATCATCTAACCCTTCTAATTAACTAAACCATGGCACTAAGTGCCTCATGCAGTCTCCTCTGGTTCCATCACCTCCCTGGGCAGCCCATTCCAATGCCAATCACTCTTGCTGTGAAGAACTTCCTCCTAATGTCCAGCCTATACTACCCCTGGCACAACTTGAAATTGTGTCCCCTTGTTCTGTTGCTGGTTGCCTGGGAGAAGAGCCCAAGCCCACCTGGCTACAGCCTCCTTTCAGGTAGCTGCAGAGAGCAATGAGCTCTGCCCTGAGCCTCCTCTCCTGCAGGCTGCACACCCCCAGCCCCCTCAGCCTCTCCTCACAGGGCTGTGCTCCAGGCCCCTCCCCAGCCTTGCTGCCCTTCTCTGGACAATGTCTCCTCTCTGTGCTCTGGCAGTGAGTGATGGAATCAGTTTGGGGAATCAGCTCTGGACCTAGGCACCTCTCTGTGAGATCTCTGAAGGACACCACGGTGGTTGGGAGGACATTCTAGAAGGCTTCGAGGGGACCTGATAGTAGCCTTCCAGTATCTGAAGTGGCCTACAGGAAGGCTGGGGAAGGATTATTTACAAGGTCCTGCAATGACAGGACAAGGGGCAATGGGTTTAAACTGTCAGAGGGGAGATTTAGACTGGATGTTAGGAGGAAGTTCTTTACAGTGAGGGTGGTGAGGCCCTGGCACAGGTTGCCCAGGGAGGTTGTGGCTGCTCCCTCCCTGGAGGTGTTCAAGGCCAGGTTGGAGGAGGCCTTGAGTNTTCAAGGCCAGGTTGGACGAGGCCTTGGGTAACCTGTGCTAGTGGGAGGTGTCCCTGCCTATGGCAGGGGGTTGGAACTGGACGATCCTTGAGGTCCCTTCCAACCTTACCGTTGTGTGATTCTATGACCTCTGCTCTTTAGCCCTGTTCCTGCTGCTGCACGTTCTGAGGTGAAGGAAGATCTGTCCCAAACATCCCAGGATTATTCTAACCAGAGCCTTTCTCTTTGTTTTCTGTAGCTGAGGTGGAGGCCCCTGAGGTCCAGGACAGGCTGGTGTACTGCTACCCAGTGAGGTTGGCCATCCCCTCCCCGCCGCTGCCCAGCGTGGAGATGCACATGGAGAACAACGTGGCCTGCGTGCGCTACAAGGGCGAGATGGTCAAAGTCAGCCGCAACTACTTCAGCAAGCTGGTACGGGCTGGGGCTGGCATGGAGGGCTGGCATGGAGGGCTGGCACTGCTCCTCGGCTGGGCTGCACTGCTGCCTGCCCTGCTGAGGGAGGGAGCTGCTGAGGCAGGGAGCTGCTGAGGCTGCCCCACGTGCAGCAGAAGTGAGGAGAGCTGCTGCTGAGGCTGGGCTGGGAGCACCCTCAGGGTGCTGTGCTGTGCTGCCAGGAGTTGTGCTGCTGGCCTGCTCCCTTCAGCCATGCTGGTGAAGAGCTGCTGGTTTGGTCGTGGTGGGAGCAGCTGTGCTGGCAGGCCTCTGCACACAGCCTCCCCAGCTCCTTATCACCTGTGCCCCTCCTGTTTGTGTTTGTTGACTCTGCTGGTGGTTAACGACCAGGCTTTGTCTTTCAGTGGCTGCTCTATAGGTACAGCTGCATCGATGACTCTGGCTTTGAGAAGTTTCTGCCCAGGGTTTGGTGCCTTCTCCGTCGTTATCAGGTACAGTCTCATCACAGCTGTGCCTCAGAAAGCATTAGAGATACCTGGGAGATGAAGGTTCTGCTGAAGGTGTCAAGGTCTTTGCTCCAGGGGAAGTCCACAGCTTAAAGAGCCTGATCAAAAACGGGTCTTAAAAGCTGCTGTTTTGGGAGAGGCCTGTGGGGAGTGGTTGTGACCTTGCCAGGAGACCCTGGAGGGGTAAAGAGAAAAAGTTTATGAAAGAGACCTGCAGTAGTTCCTGACTCTGGGTTTCAGGTGAGGGCTCTGAAAATGGACACTTGGTTTGTAGGGCCTGGGCTGGGTGAGGCATCTAAAAAGCATTCATGGATACATGCAGGGCATCTACAGGAGTTTGAGGAAGGCCAAGGGGGCTTTGCATCCCCAGAGGAGTGTGTGCATGGCCAGGAACCCTGGGCCTGTGGTGAGTGGAAGGAGGAGTGGGCACAGCGAGCACAGGCACTCACCGGGCTTTGCTCCCACAGATGATGTTCGGTGTGGGGCTGTACGAGGGGACTGGGCTGCAGGGGGCACTGCCTGTGCACGTCTTCGAGGCCCTCCACAAGCTCTTTGGAGTGAGTTTTGAGTGCTTTGCCTCGCCCCTGAACTGCTACTTCAAGCAGTACTGCTCAGCCTTCCTGGACACAGACGGGTATTTCGGATCCAGGGGGTGAGTCACCTGCCCTGCCCTGCCCTGGGGCTGGGTGGGTGTACCTGGGGTGTGCTGGAGCATCTGCTTAGGGGAGTGTGACCTCAGGGCTGTCTGAAGGCAGTGAGTGGGCACAGGCTGGCTGTGGGACCACCAGTGCTATGCTGTTAGCCTTGGTAGAGAATCTGCTCCCTGGAGCGCTGTGGTTCGTGGGTCTGCCAGTGCTGCCCTAGTGCTGGAGTGGGAGAGCTGGGCCCTGAAGCAGCCAGCTGGGCTCAGACTCGCCACTGGTGACAGCAACTGGGGTGTGTCCCCCGTGACCAGTCACAGAATCCCCAAATCCCACCATGATTGGGAGGGACCTCTGGGGATCTCCTAGTCCGGTTCAAGCAGGACACCCGCAGCAGCTTGCTCAGGATCACAATGGCTGAGGGGGTTGGAAACTCTCCAGAGGAGACCTGCTCCAGGGCTCTGCACCCTCGCAGCAAAGAAGTTTCTCATTCAGAGGTCCCAGTTTGTGCCCATTGCCCCTTGTCCTGTCACTGGGTGCCACTGAGAAGAGTCTGGCCCCATCCACTTGTCCCCTACCCTTTAGTTCTTGCTGAGCATTTGGAGATTCTGCTGGAAGTGGCAGGCACTGAGCCTGAGAGTGAGGCTGCCCCTTCTGAGGGAACGGATGGCTGGAGGTGAGAGGATTGGAGTTCTGCCCTCTCCAATGGGTGGCTTTGCCTCTTTCCTCCAGCCCCTGCTTGGATTTCTTCCCTATAAGTGGCTCCTTTGAGGCGAATCCTCCGTTCTGTGAGGAGCTGATGGATGCCATGGTCTCTCACTTCGAGGTGTGTTCTCCCCTGGGGCGCTGTGGTCAGTCCTCTCCTCCCTGCTTCCCGCCGGCCCCCCTGGCAGGGCTGTGGTGCAGAAGGCAGAGGGTGGCTGCTGCAGCTCCCTCTGGAAGCAGAAGTGTTTCCATAATTAAATGCTGCTTAGCCGATGCTGAGCTCCTTCATGTTCTTGCTGAACTAGAAACTGCTGGAGAGCTCCAGCGAGCCTCTGTCCTTCATTGTCTTCATCCCTGAGTGGCGAGACCCCCCCACGCCGGCGCTCACCCGCATGGAGCAGAGCAAGTTCAAGCGGCACCAGCTGGTCCTGCCAGCCTTCGACCACGAGTACCGCAGCGGCTCGCAGCACATCTGCAAGAAGTAGGCTTTGATCCCAGCTCCTTCTGGGAATGCTTTTCTGAAGGGCATGGCAGAAGTAATCCAAGCTGGACTCTCTGGGAACCGGGGAGCAGGCAGGGAAAGGGTGGTGTGTGGGCACTGGTGAGACAGCCCTGCCAAATTCACAGCAGCTTGGTGTCACTTGGAGAAACAGGGTGTGCTGGGAGGGTCTTGATCTTAGCACAGCAAACTGGCTGTGGTCTGCTGGTCAGGCAACTACTGACTCGCTGTGATTAGTCCCCTTCTGCAGGGACAGTGATGTGGAGGATGAGACAGGGTGGTGGAGGGCTGTGGCAGTGCGGCATCAGCTCTGCTCCTCAGAGTTTGGGAGCCTTTGCCAGGGCTCAGCCTGTACCCAGAGCTCTCTGATGCTGCTCTGCTGAACTCAAGAGGAGTGAGGGAAGAGGAGTGAGGGAAGAGGACCTTGTCCTAAGCACCATGCAGGGGAGGAGGTCAGGATGCAGTGTGTGGCTGGGCAGGAGGGCTGGGGGATGCTGCTGAGTGCCTCTTGTCTTCCCCTGCAGAGAGGAGATGTACTACAAGGCGGTGCACAACACCGCAGTGCTCTTCCTGCAGAACAGTGCCGGCTTCGCCAAGTGGGAGCCCACGCCGGAGCGGCTGCAGGAGCTCGTGGCGGCCTACAAGCATTCGGGACGGACCCTCAGCTCCTCCTCCTCCTCATCCTCCTCATCGTCCTCATCGTCCTCCTCCTCTTCCACGGCAGACAAGGAGCGGGAGCTGAGCCGAGAGCAGAGCAGCAGCCGGGAGACCCATCCCAACTAGGGAGCAGAGGTGCGAGGCAGCAGGGCAGGCACCGCAGCCCGAGTTGCGGAGGCTGTGCCGGGGTGGTGCAGGGACTGCTGGCAGCGCGGTGCCACCGCGGGACTCTTGGCAGCAGCACCATGGCACCGCCTTCCTCTGCAAACTGCACGCCCGGGGTGGCCAGAGCAGCCGGCGGGCACCGGGGGAGGCCCAGCCGCGGCTCAGCACAAAGGGCACGTGGCACGGCAGGAGGAGCTGGCAACCCCTTCGACGCCGGAGTGCCCAGTGAAGGGTCAGCCAGAGCTGGGATCAGGCACGGGCAGAAGGACGGCAGCACAGGCAGAGGGACAGGCGGATGGCGAGCGCGTGGCGCCGCAGCCCAGCGCCGTCGGGAGGAGGACGGGCAGAGCCCGGGGGGCTCCTGCGGCCGGCCCAGCTCCGGCCCCGTGTCCATATGTAAATATCTGTGTCTGCGGCACCGTGCCCCGGCAGCGCCGCTCCCATCCCATCCGTGGTTGTTTCCCACCCGTGCGAGTCCCGTGCTGGCTGCTGCTGTGCCCATGGAGGGCAGGGGCGGGGGCAGCTGGCTGGGCTGTACAGATGTTGTTGCAGCTGTTTTGTAGTCGTTGTGGTTTTTACGCGGAGCCCCTGGGCTGTATTTAACCTCCTTGGGTTGTGTTTTGTAAGGGTTAATTTAACACCGCTAACCATTTTATTACTTTTATCAAGAAGAGCAAAGTCTATTTTTGATTTCTGTTTCCTAGTTCTTAGGGACATTAAAAACTAGCCTACAGCTCTGCCCCTCTCTGTGCCCTTCCTTCTGTCGCCAGGGGCTGTGCCCACCCCCTGCCCTCACCCCCAGCTGAAAGGAGGATGCCAAGGGTCTGTCTGGGAGCCTGGATCTGCCCTTCTCCATGTTGCTGCTTCCTCCTGCTGAATGCTTTTCCTATCAGCTTCTGTGAATCACCCAGAGCAGCCTGACCAGCACCTCCTTGGTTCCCTGTCTCGTTGACACTGTGCAGAGTTTGGCTTCTCGCCCTCACCACAGGCCTCTGAGAAGTGCCAGCAGCTACCTCTGCCCTTGACTGCCTCAGGACAGAACAAGGAAGCTTCTCCTCACTTTGTCTCTGCTCTGAGGCTCTCCAGACCACTCTTCCCCAATGAGAGTGGCCCAGGCTGCCTGTGTTCTGGGTCCAGCCTCACCAGCACAGAGCCACAAATGGTGTGGTGGTAAAAACCAGTCCCTGAGGGATCTGCAGGGGCTCTCCAAGCACAGTCCTTCCCCAACTGGCAGGGTCTTGCTCCAACTTCCAGCCACTGCTCTCCTGTCCCTGTTGCTGGGTTCAAGAATTGCCACCCATTACCACCCATCTCTTCTGACTGAGAAGGTGAGGCTGGTTCTGTGGGCTGGAGCTCTGACACAGTTTTCTGGGATTTGTGAATTTCCTGAACTTTCCCTCTGGAGCCTGCTCTGCCTGCAGCCAGGCTGGCGTGCCCCACAGAATCCAGTAAAAGGGCTCCAGGGTGGCTCAGCAGTACCTGCATCCCCCTGCCCGACGGGGCAGCGTTCCTGGCACAGATCACACAGGCTGTGAGGTGTCTCAGTTAAAAGCCAGGATGTGAGTCAGGCTGGGATTGTGCAGGTGGCACCCTGGGCTGGCAGTGCTGATGCCAGGGCAGTGCCAGTGCTCTGTGGTAGGCAGAAGCAGCCCACTCCCACCTGATCTTGGCATCTCCACAGCTCTCCAGGGATGCTTTCAACGACAGACAAGATCGTTGCTGTCCTTCAGTGAGACTCACCCGGCAGCTCTGGCAGTTAGAGCAGCGTTTTGAAAGCCTTTCTTACCCTTCAGCCACTGTTTCAAGACAGGGCAGGCAGCTGCTGAAGTGCAGCTGGGTAGAGAGACCAGCACCTGGCAGTCTCAGCAAGTCAGCAGGGGCAGTCTGCCCTCACCAAGTCCTTTGCCTCTCTCCTGGGCAATGCCCAGTTGCCTCATTAAGCAGTTAGTTGCCTGGGCTTGCAGATGGCCAAGAAACCTTCTAGGATGGCTGTGGCTCTGGAGCATCTTGTTCTGCTGGATGAAGCAAGAGGTGGTAGAAGGGAAGTGTCAGGTTGCACACAGCAGGTTTCACAGGGCATCCCCATCAGCCCAGGGCACCCTTGTCACCCTGGTGCCAAGGCAGGACATAGCCTTTCCCACTGAGACTTGGCAAGGGCCAGCCCCACAGTGCCTGGCAGTACCAAGCTGAGCCTATCCCAAGGCACTGCCCAGGGACAGTGACCAAGGCCAGGTGGAGCCACGGGGGAAGGCTGCAGTGGTGGAAGATAGGAACAGGGCTGGGAGGGGCTGAAGTCACAGCAGGAGCTAGATGGGGCCTGGCCCTTGGAATAGAAGCTCTGATGGTTTAACCTATAGGGGCCCTCACTTACACTGCCCCCACCAGCTCCAGCCCAAGGGGCTGCTCTGGCAAGGGCTGGAGCCACTGCCTCACACTGGGGTCCTCAGGGTGTGGGCAGCAGGCACCTGACTGCTCCTGGAGGCCGGGGATAGGGAAGGCCCTGTCTGGAGGGGGGAAATAAAGTTAACTGACACAGCTCATTCCCATATGCCCTGAGGGGGCTGAGGGCAGCAAGGTGTGAGCCTGTCCCGGAGGGGCTGAACAGCCTCACAGTGCCTGGGCTCAGGCATGTCCCTGGGTGGACTGTGACTGTGTGAGGTCCCCACTGATGGGTGATTGCTGCTGCTGTCCACAGGGAGAGGTTTGTCCCGTCCATGCTGGGAAGGAACAAGCACTGCCAAACTACCTTCAGCCCTAGGAGGGGAGGTCTCTTGGGGCTGATGGAAACATCCCTGCCAGGGCTGCAGTGAGCCAGGGGTGGATTTGGCACAGACTGAAGATATTCAGCTGCATAGAGGGACATGACAAGGGCATGGCCACGGTCAGCCTGGTTCTGGCAAGTGCTGTGGCTCCTGGGGTCCCCTGGTCCTGGCTCCCCAGGTGCAGGGGTGAGGTGAGGTGTCCAGGCATGCAGTGGATGGTATTGACCACTTCTCTGTGCCCCAAGGTGCCCGGTGCTGTGGGTGATGTGTGGCCCCTCCTCATTGACCCTTCATGCCAGGAGCAGCTTCTCTCCCCGGGGCCAAGCAGGAGCCCGAGGAGCCAGAGGCTCTGCCCGAACTGGAGGTATCTTCAGGCCACTGCTCTGCAACTGTCCTGCCTGTCAGGCCAGGGGCTGCAGAGCTCCAGGGACCACCGGGCAGGGAAGGAGCATCCTCGGGGTGCCCGGGAGCAGAGAGGCAGCAGAAGCCCGCACCGAACCCCCGTACACTGCTGCTGCATCTCGGCTGTGCCCCTCAGCACAGTGGCTCCGGTCCTGCCCCGCCTGGGCTCCGCACAGCATCGGCACTGGCACCGGCAGCCGCAGCGGCCGAGCATCCTCCTCCGGCTCGCCNCCTCCGCAGCGCGGCGGGCACCGCGTCCCAGCCCGCTCCATGGGGCTCCCGGGCCCCCGGGTATCAACCCACGGCCGCCGATCGCCCTGGAGCTCCAGCGAAGAGCAGGTACCAGGCGGGAAGCCGATATCGGGAAGGTCGTTCCGGAGCTCGGTGGGGAGAGGGTGGTGCGGGAGGGGAGTCACGGCAGCCGCAGAGCTCGTGTCCGGTGCCAGCTCGCTGGGCCCCCGCCCTGCAGCCGGACCCGTTTCTTGCTCCCACCCATCCAGGGGAGCAGGGACAGGGGCGAGGCCCCGAGCCAGCGGTAGCAGGCGGTGGTCAGAACTGACCCCGGGAGGAGGGCTGCAGCCGGTGAAAGTCTCTCCCTCGGCCCTCCCTCTGCTGGGGAGCCTCGGGGTGCTCAGGAGCCCGCCCATGGGGTGCCGCGGTGCTAAAAAACCTGCCCTTCAGCCCCCGTTCACAGCCCCTTCCCTCTGTCCCCAGCCCCCCAGCAGCCCGCCGGGAGCATGGCCCAGACGGACAGCGCGCGGCGGGTGCAGGCAGTGCCCCCAGAGCTGGACTGCACCATCTGCTACAGCCGCTACGATGCCCGCGCCCGCAGACCCAAACTGCTCCGCTGTGGCCATCGCCTCTGTACCAGGTGCCTGCACAAGATGGTGGCACTGGGGGACACGTCGCCCCACCAGCTCCGCTGCCCCTTCTGCCGCCAGCACAGCCCGGTGCCCGGCGGGGACGTGCAGCGGCTGCAGGACGATAGCGAGGCGCTGGCGCTGCTGACAGGCTGTGAGAGGCCCAAGAAGCAAGGTCCCTCCCGGTCCCCAGAGGTCCTGCTCTGCCCCAGTGTGCTGGAACCTGCACCTGGCCCCGATTGCTTGGTCGTCACTATCCTGGAGGTGCCAGAGGACGTGGCCCTGCCAGAGAGCTTGAACGGGATGGAGGTGGTGCGGCTGTACCGCCCTGACAGCCTGGTCATGCTGCCCTGCCACGGCCCTGGGCAGAAGTGCCGCTCCTGGGGGTGGCAAGCAGTCCCCCACTTCATTCTGGGTGTCCTCTGCCTCCTCTACTTCAGCTCCCTCCCCTTTGGCATCTACCTCCTGCTCATCGAGCACCACAGCCTGGGCATTGTCCTGGTCAGTCTCGTGCCCGCTACCCTCCTCCTCTGCATCGTCTACAGCCTCTGCCAGTGCCTGTGCCGGGAGGTCTTTGGGTTCCCCCACTCCTGAAGCTGCACAGCCAAGCCCTGTGCCTGCACAGGTGTGGCTTTGGGCACCTCGGAGCATTGTCCCTTGGGTGCAAGTGTTCCCCGGGGCTGACCCACAACAACAGGAGACCTGCCTGGACCACGGGGAGAGGCTGGCTACCCGTTGGTTTCCCAGGCTCCAGCTTTGCCAAGGGAGAGCCCACACCGGCGTGGCTGCAGGAGTTCGTTGCAGCCTTCAAGGGATCAGGCCAGACCTTTAGCTCCTCCTCATCCTCCTCCAGAAACAGAGAGAACCTGGACTGAGAGCAAAGCAGCAACCAAGGGACCGATCTCACCCAAGGAAGTGTGGATGCTTGGTGCCGCGGCCGGAGGGGCCCTGGCAGCTGGGCACAGCCCAGTGCCTGCGGGAGAAGGACGAGCAGAGCCTGGGGGGGCTCCTGCGGCCGGCCCGGCCCCGGTCCCGGCCCCGTGTCCGTGTGTAAATAGTTGTGTCTGTGGCACCGCGCTCCGACCCCATCCCACACGCGGCTGTTTCCCACCCGTGCGAGTCTCGTGTTGGCCTCTGCTGTGTCCGTGGAGGGCGGGGGGGTGGTGGTGGTGGTGTTGGCTGGAGTGTGCAGATGTTGCAGCTGTTCTGTAGTCTTGTGGTCTTCATGCAGAGCCCCCAGGCTTTGCCTAACCTCCCTGGGTTGTGTTGTGCAAGGATGCGTTTGGCTCCAGGACCATTTCATTACTTCTGTCAAGCCGAGCAAAGTCTGATCTCTGCTTCGCGGTTCTCAGGGACATCCGAAGCAGCCTCTGCCTGCGTTCAAGCCTTCCCGGAGCTACTGATCCCTGCTTCCCTTCCCGGAGTCTCCTCTGGCTGCATCTGTCACCTGGGGCTGCACGAAGCCACCAACCCGGCCTTGGGAAATGGGAGGGGTCTGCTCCTGTCCTTGCAGCGAATGGCTGGGCACTGTTGCTGCCTCCCACACCCACTGTGTGCCATGCTCCCTGCATGTCCTTGTGCCTGTGTGTCCTGATCCCAGCACGTCCCTCCCGGTTCTGTCCCACAGCACAGGGCTGTGACAGTCCCACACCCAGTTCTTTGCCCCAGGAGTGACCCTGGATGTCCAAGGAGGAGCGTGCTGGTTTGAGGCTAATTGGAATATTTTAATAGAGAAAATTACACTGTAGGGGAGGAAGCATCAGGAAGGCACCAAAGCAGGTGCAGGAGCTGCCCCGGGAACCAGGGGCTGGTAAATGCCCTGAAGGATTTCCCCAGGGGCATCCTGCTTCAGGGAGAGGGCAAGACCTGATCTGCTCCACGGGTTGATTTGGGCTGCCCACAGCTGTACTAGCAGTGGAGATGCCCTTCCCCAGCCCTCCCTCCACCCCCACCAGCATGCCCACTGCCCCACGGGCAGCCCCACCACAGACAGGCAACACCAGGAGGTCCAAGATAGTCACATTTATTAGTGCCCTGTGTCCCTCCCTGCCCATTCTCCTCGTTCTCAGACAGTCTTCAGGTCCTGACGCTGTCCCTGTCTCCGGCACAGGGCTGTGCCAGCCCCATCACCCCAGCCCTATCCCTGCTTTGGCATCGTTGGCACCCCTGGTGGGGACCTGCTCTCCCTAACGGGAGATGCCAGCATTGCTGCCACACTCCAGATCTTGGGTTTCTGGTGCTCCGTGCCCGGGTCGGGATCTGGTTTCTCTTGCTCAGGACTGACCTTGCACCCATCCTGCATGGGGCTGGGGTCAGGGACAGGGCTGGTACGGGGCGTGGTCCCTTCTCCCTCGCTGTCCTCGCTGTCTGAGGCAGCCCGCGGTGCCCAACCTGCCCTGTTCTCCTTCTTGAGGCGCCGGCGGGCATTGGCGAACCACGTGGAGACCTGGGTGAGGCTCATCCTGCTGACCACGGCCAGCATCACCTTCTCCCCCTTGCTGGGGTAGGGGTTCCTGGGGTGCCGTGCCAGCCAGGCCTTCAATGCCCCAGTGCTCTCTCGTGCCGCTGCCACCTTTGCCCTCCCCGACTCCACGGGCAGGGGCTGCTGGCAGCAGGGTGGGCAGAACCCAGCACTAGGTACCAGCCCCGGCAGCACCTCGTAGACTGGTGAGACCTGGAGGGGGAAAATGACTGTCAGGACAGAGGCAACCGCAGGCAGGGGGCCAGAGTGGCTCAACCCTTTGCACATGGGAAGGGGCAAGGCTGGGTACTGCCCTTCATCATCCTCTCCCATGCCTGGCACTAGTGCAGGAGGGTATAAGGCAGGGGGGTGGAGGAGGTGGGTGCAGAAGGAACAGAGAACCCAGGACAGCAAGTCCCCAGCCCCAACCACCTCACACAGCCCCAGCCCAGTCCCAGAAGGGTTCCGCATCCCAGCTACACACTGCAGCACTTACCGAGGGTGCCAGGAGGCTCAGGGGTGGTGGCAACAGGCTGTAGCCAGCCAGCACAGGGCAGGGGTAGGGCACCAAGGTTTGGGGGGAACCCCACAGGGCTCCCCAGGGCCCTCCACAGCCCCCCAGCTCTTGGCCTGGGCTCCCCTCACCCTGAGTTGCTGCCATGCTGCAGGAAGAGAAGTCAGGGAGATGCTCCTGGGCATTTTATAGCTGCTGGGTCCGCGGTGACTGGCAGCTGCCCAGGGGGTATTAGTGCCCAGGGGAGCGGCGGCAGGATCTGGGGCAGTGCGTAACTCCCCCCCACAGCTCGTGTTGGCAGGGACTGGCAGGGGGCAGCCCCCTCCCCACCATCAGCCAGGAGGTAGCCAGGACCCCCACCAGGACCTCTGGTCCCTTTGGGACCCCAACCCTGCACAGTCACCATGCATGGGGAGCAGCCTCCCAGGGGTGGGGGGCAGTGGCAGGTGGTGCCCTGAGCCCAGGGGAGCACCACAGCCCCACAGACACAGGGATGCCCACGGGACGTGGCACACACTCAACTGCAGAACCAAGAGCTGTTGGTCCCCATCCTTGACACCAGCCCCAACCTCGGCCCAGGACAGGGGTCAGCAGAGCTCCCCCCACCACACACACACTGGGTCAGGCGAGAGGGCTGGGCACCGGCAGAACTTGTGCATGGTTGGTAGGACATGGGTGGCACAACTTGCTGGGCTAGAACTTGGCTGCTCCCTCAGCTTGACCAGGCACTTGCCCAAGCCCTGGACTTCATGGACTCCCGACTGAAGAGGAGCAAAGAGGTAGGGTCCCCACAGCACTGGGGCCCCTTTGTCCAGGCAGGGACATTCCTGTCCCCTGTGGGAGGGGGGCAGCAGGCAGGCAGGGCAGCGGTGGGCAGCTGTGCAAGGACCCCTCGTGGGCTCACGACCCCCCGGGTGCCCAGCTCCTGCGCTGTGCCCCCTGCTCAGCCTGGGATTATCCCTCAGGTTGTATCCGTGGCTAAATACCGATAATAACGCTCTCAGGATATTAAAGATGTAACAAACCCGCTTAGCGCTGCCCGGGGACAGCAACGGGAAGGTCACCGGCGCTAACGAGCCCTGCCACAGCCCCAGGCACCCACTGACAGGGGAGGTGCCAGTGCCGAAGGGCCCCGAGCCCCTGTTGTGCGTGCCCAGAGTGCCAGCAGCACCCGGAGCGCCGCATCTGCGGCAGCCAAGACCCCTGGTTCCATCCATCCATCCCGGCACCGTCCCCACCTCGGGCTGGCGCCAAGCCCTGGGCAGCCCCAGGCACAAAGCCCCCGGGGCAGCCGTGTCACCGAGCAGGAGTGGAGAGCCAGGTTGGACAGCTAGGCCAGCCCCGGCCACGGCCCCACAGTGGCCCCATAACCTTGTCCCCACAGGACTCTTGCGGCCCTAATCGGTGCTGCCCGCGCCGCCGCGGATCGGCTTGATGAGATAATGCGGGCTGTAAGCCAGGGGAGCGCCCGCGGATTGCCGCACAGCTGCCGACGGAGGGCCGCGGCCAGGCGCTGGCATGGCAGCTGGACACAGCTGGACACAGCTGGACGCTGACCCGGCCGCGGCCAGACAGGCAGAGCCGCACAGCAGCAGCAGGACGAGTGGGCACAGGACAACCGACGGCAACCAGGGCTGTGGGGCCAGCTGCACCCCACTTGCCAGCTGGGTGCCCCAGCTGCCAGGCCAGGCGGGTGCTGCTGGTATTTTGGGCAGTGCAGGTGCCGGTGCCATGCACATGCCCTGTGGCAGGCGGACTGAGCCCGGCCAAGCTCATGGTCACAGCGCCCCAGGTCTGTGGTCATGGGCTCAGGGCCGCTGGCGCTGTGCTGAGGCTGAGCTGGCAGCAGGAGCCGGAGCTCAGCTGTCATAAGCGCATGTAAACACCTCCAGACAAGCGGCTCAGGGCGGGGCCGCGTGTAGCGCGGGGCAGCTACACAGGATTTAGGCTGTTTACCACTCGATTAATTTCATGACTCCCACTCCTGTACCAGATGCCCGGCTTGAAGCCCAAGAGTCAAGGTCACCCAGGCAGAAGGCAGCTGATGGCACAGGGCAGCCACATCTGTCAGCAGCCACTAGCCTGGACTAGGCTCTGGGAGCCCTGTAGGGCACATGGTGCCAGCACTGTTGGGACAGGACAACAAATACCATGCCAGCTGCAATCCCTTTTTATTCATAAGCAGAGTCAAAGCTCGAGAATGGGACCCGAACCTCTCCCACAACCACCCAAAAACCAACACCAGAGCCCAACCCTCCTCAGAACAAAAATAGAACATCTTCTGCCCACACGTGCCCTGCTGCGGGCTCCTCCAGGCCAAGCCTCACTGCTGCCTGCCCGCAGGCAGGAAACATCAAGAGAGGCACAGGTAACCTCAGGGCCCATGGCTGTGTCACACAGAGCATGGCTACAGCACCCCCCTCACACCACACCCGTGCCAGCCCCATGGCAGCACCCTTGTGTGCCAGGCAGGCATCGATCAACACAGGGTCTGCACAGACATGATTCAGGGAAAGGAGGTTCAGACCATCAAGTGCAGCAGGCAGAGTCCAGGCCTGCAAGTGCTGCCAGCCTCAGAACCTGGCTGGAGGCAGTGGCCTGTGCCAGGGGGATGCGCAAGACCCTCGCGGCGTGGTCAAGTGGCAGCGTGCCCCTGTCACAGCGCACCTGGGCACACCCCCCGGAGCGATAAGGCAACTGCTGGCTGAGGTGTGGCCGGCGTGGCCACCCCGCTCCACACGGCGTCCTGGTGCCGCTGCTATTCTCCCAGCGTGATGACGTCATAGTGGATCCCCTGCTGCAGCTGCTGCAGCTGCTCAGCCGTGGCCTCGGCGGTGAACACTCCCTGCGCCTGCGCCATCGCCGCGTCGGCCACCGCTGCGGGGACAGCAGAGCACAGCGGTCAGCCAGGGGCAGCAGCCAACCAGGGTCTGCCCAGGGACCCCAACCTGTATGCCCCAGGGCATGGGCAGGCCACCAAGGTGAGCACAAAGGCTCCAGTGGAAGTCTGGCTGAGGTTAATGCACATCCTGGAATCTCCTCCCTGTGGAAGCACATTCCAAGGGGAAAGAGGGCTCCCCCCAGGCACCAGGGTGGGCCCAAGGCCAGCCCTTACCCACAGTTCCAGGGATGCTGGCAGCAAAGTGGCAAGCTCACCTCGCCAACCCTGGAGGAGGAGGCACCTGTGAACCTCAGCCTCTGCAGGCAGAGATGGGCCAAGGTGATGGTGTCACCCAGGAGGATTGGCTCCCGGAAGAGCTGGAGCCAGATGGGACAGCCACAGCTACCCCAGAGCTTGGCCCTGGACCCAGGTCCTACCTGAGACTGCAGAGTGTGCTGCTGCCTCCAGCTGTGCCTGGGTGACAAGTTGCTGCTCCGGGGAGACAGGCATGTACTGGATCTGCAGGGCAGAGGACAGTGGGCTCAGGAAAGGTCTGCAGCCATCCTGGGACACTGCCCTATTACCAGCCCACAGCCCCCTTCCATTTCACTTCCCTCCCTCTCCAGCTGGGTGCCCAATACCCATCTCAGACCGCTTTGGCAGCCACATTCATGCTCAGCCCCCTCACTTGTGGCTCCTGGATGAATTGGCTGCCCTGCTCATACTGGATGTGAGTGATCTGCCCGTCCTGGACCTGGGGATGAGAGCCACCGTGGGGCTGTGTTAGTGCCAGCAGGCTCTGAACAAAGCTGTCACTCCAATGGAGTAAGCCAGAAGGAGCAAGAGGAGGCTGAGCCCCACACGCAGCACCCACAGAGGGGCAGCCCAAAGCTCACCTGGATGTGGTGTCCCTCTGGGACAACGACGTACTCGTGGGGAAGCAAGTGCTGTACGGAGTCCTGGGCGATGATGTACTGAACCTGCAAACAGGGATTCAGACCCAGGGAAGGCCATGCCAGCCCACCCCCTGCGCTGCAGCAGGCCTGGTTCTTATCCATCTCCTGTGCCAGTTTCTACCCCAGCTCTCCCTGCTGCAGCCAGGTAGCGTCTCTGGGCCCTCACCTGGTTGTCCGAGGTCACTAAGTGCTGCACTGTCTGCCCATCGGCTGTGGTGATCTCCTGGATGAACGCAGCCTCCTCCTGCACATCACCCAGAGCCCGCAGTCAGGGCAGGATGCCCAGCTGTGTGCCCCCAAGGAGGCAAGCCTGGAGCCCACAGGGAGCAGTTGCAGGGACCATGCAGCCTGACTCACCTGGCTGCTGACGCTCTGCTCCTGGGCCACGATGATGTGCTCCTGCCCCAGGGCCTGCTGCAGCTGCTCGGGAGCCAGCACAGTCTGGCCTGACTGCAGAGCCGCTGCAACGCAGAGAGAGCTGCTGCCAACACTGACACACCCTGCCAGGGCTGCCAGCTGACCCCTGCCTGGTGCCCAACCCATGAGGAGCACACAGCAGTCAGCTCTGCAGACAAAAAGCCAGAAGCTAAAGAAAACTCTCTCGGGGATGGAGGGAACCAGAGGTCACCATGGGCAAGCAACCTCCCCATCAGACCATGAATTCTGCTTCTCGTTTCAGCACTGCTGCTCCCACCACATCCTGATCTGCAGGGGCCTGCTCAGAGCAAGTGCTGGTCCCCAGTTCTGCACAGAACCAGAGCAGCCAGCGTCTTGCCAGGAGAGCTCCCTGCACCCACCCTTTCATCTCCACACCCACCATGCCCTGCCACCATGGCTAACTCTGACCCACACCTGGAATCTCTTGGCCCTGAGGTACCTCAGCCCTGTTTGTCCACAGCCTGGGTGAACCCTGTGCAGCAGCCCTGGGTGTGATGCAGGTGACACAACTTACTCTGGAGAGTGGCCAGCGTGTCCTCATCACTGTTCAGGATGATGGCTTGCTGGGCAGCTGCTGGCAGCCCCAGGTGCTTGCCCTCCGAGCTGTGCAAACGTTGCATGTGGAACTTGAGGTGCCCGTTTCGGTTGAACCTGCAGAGGGACAGGGCAGGGTGGAGTTGCTGTGGGCAGCACAGGACCTCGGCGCTCTCTGCAGAGACCCATGCCATGGGAAACAGGAGCACAGCATGGCCTGTCCCAGCTCCCAAAACGCTTCCATCAGATCCAAGCACTGAACGCCCTCGAGCGTAAGTTCCTTGGAGACAGAAGCTGGTTCCCACCCACAGAATAAACCAGTTGAGGAGAGTTCCCTGTTGGAAGCTGATAGCCCTCAGGGGTCAGGTCAGCTCTTTGCCAACATCACATCTCTGAGAGCCACGCAGAGCTCCACAAGGCCTCACCCACCTCTGCCCACAGATCTGGCAGGCAAAGGGCTTCTCATTGGTGTGTGTCAGCATGTGCCTGCGCAGGTCCTTCTTGTTCTTGGAGGCGAAGCTGCAGTGGGTGCATTTGTGTGGTCGAAGGCTGGCATGCTGGACCATGTGGCTCTGGGGGTAAAGGCACACGTGTGGGGTCAGGAAGCCCACATGCCCCCACACTTCCTACTCCCAGGGTTGCCCTGTGCCAAGGACTTACCCGAACCTCTGGCCAGAGTGCTGCAGTGAAGGGGCAGTCAGGGCACTTGAAGGTGCTGGGCCCAATGTGGGCTCTCTTGTGGCTTTCCATTTCTGCCCTCCCTGTGAACATGGCTGTGCAAATCTTGCAGGAAAACTTTTTGGCTGTGGAAATCTTGCACGAAAGCTTCTTGGCTGTAGAAACCTTGCAGGAGAGCTTCTTGGCCATGCCTTGTAGCACAGGCCACTTGACCTTTGGGGATGAGATTTCCTGCCCCTCGGAGGCTGGGGATAAAGACGAGTCCTTCTGGAGCTGCCTGGTGACACACTGCACCAGGGGCCACTTGACGCCGGTGGGCTGTGCCTCCGTGCCCTCTGCCGGCGGGGGGAAGGCAGCGTCCCCGCTGAGGGGCTGCGGGAGAAACACGCGGTCATGGCGGCTCACCCCACTGCTGCGGCGGGGAGAGCGCAGCTCCTTACCTCCACCGGCTGCAGCTGGCTCCCCGCAGCGCTGGACACAATGTAGTGCTCGCCGTGCTCCTTCAGCACTTCCTCTGTCATCACCGACTCGCTCACCACCACCGCGTGGGAGGTCTCCGCAGGGCTCTCCTCCTCACTGCGGGTGAGGACAAGTCAGAGTTGCCTCTTCCTCCTCACCACCAAAGCCTCCTCGTTTAAGTCAGAAGTGTTCCCCCCACACAGCCGACCTGTAGAGGGTGCCCGCAGCTGGCATCTCCTCGTCGATAGGTGTGATGATGCTGTACTCTGCCGTCCCGCTGAAGGGGATCGTGATCTGCTGCAGCTCCGAGCCACTCAGCGTCGCCTCCTCGTAAGCCTCCCGCACCAGCGTCTCCCCAGCCTCTGCCATGTGCAGCGTCACCAACTTCCGCTGCTGCTGCTTTTCAAGGTCCACCTCCGCCTCCACCTCCCGTGCTGGTGGCTCACAGGGTGTCTGTGTCTCTCCTGTATCACTCTGCTTCACCACAGCCACCTGGGAGGGGACGACGACAGACAGCAGTTCAGGCACAGCACTGAGACCCCTGTGCTGCAGAACAGGGTTGGGTGCTGTGGAGACCTCCCCTCACAGGCACAGCCACCCCAGCATCCCTCACCTGCAGAGCACCTGTGGCCAGCTCTCGCTGCGTGCTCACGTTCAGCAGGAGGTCCAGGGCAGTCTGCGTGGCCAGCTCGGCTGATCCAGCCACATCTGCGTGGGGACAGAGAGGAGGGGATCAGGCAGGTGCCCCCCACTCCCTCTCCACCCCCACCCCAGGAAACTCACTTGCCTTGCTCATAAATGATGGTGGCCCCTCCCAGAGAGTCCTGTGAGAGGACAGGGGCATCTGCTCCTGCCATTGCCTGGGCTGCCTGGTAGGTGACAGAGACAAGAGGAGCCTGCGTTAGAGAGCAAGTCGGCAGCATGGCTGGGGACAGCGGGCACAGGAGGAGCCAGGACACAGAGGTGGCACTGACCAGTGGGTCAGGGTCTGGCTCGGCCTGGGCCTGTCCCTGGCTGTGCTGCTGCTTCAGCTCCTCAATCTGCTGCAAGGTGAAGAAGGGGCGGCGGCGGCAGGGCGGCTCCTCGGGATGCCTCTGTGCCCACTCCTGGAAGCAGTCAGCGTGGCGGCACTGCACGTGCAGCCGCAGGTTCTTCTTGTGCTTGGTGGTGAAGTGGCAGAACTCACAGCCAAACGGCTTCCCCCCTGCGGGACACGGCACTCAGCAGAGAGCTCCAGGGACCCCCGCGGCGCCGAGGGGAGGGCCAGGGCCAGGCAGCTGCTCACCAGTGTGCTTGACAGCCATGTGCGAGACCAGGAAGTCCTCGCGGAAGGTGGAGTACTTGCAGAAGCTGCACTTGTAGGGCTTGTCGTTCATGTGTGACAGTTGGTGGTTCAGCAGCACCTTCTTGTCCTCGCAGACGTAGTCGCAGAACTCGCACTTGAACCTGCCGGGGCAGCAGCACAGAGGCAGCAGGGACCTTCTGTGCCTGCCCTTGAGGGCAGCGGGACCTGGCTCTACCCAGTAGGCTGGTGCTGGGCCCCTACCTGCGGTTGGCTATGGCCTGGATGTGCGTCAGCAGATGCATCTTGAAGGTGTAGCGCTTCTTGAAGGACTTCCCACACTGCAGCAGAACAAAGAGCAGCACTCACCTCCTGTCCAGCTCCACCCACCACCAGCCCCTCCCCAGACCGTGTGTGTGTCCCCCCTCCCCCGCCCACCTTGTCACACATGTGTGGCTTCTCGGTGCTGTGTGTCTTCATGTGCTGTGTCAGCCTCTTCTGCATGGGGTAGATACGGTTGCAGACAGGGCATGGGAAGGAGTTCAGCTTTGGGGGCTGGAGAGAGACCATGAGGATGAGGTTGCTAGGGAGGGGTCACCAGCATCCTGACCCCCTCCCCACTGCAGGACCTGGGCTGCTGTTCCTCAGGGGATCCCAAAATGCTGCCTCCAGCCAGGCACCAAGAACCCGAGGAAACCCAGGCATGCCTCCTCCCGCACAGCAGGGCGGAGACAGGCCAGCAGCACACCCAGACTCACCGGATCCGCTCTCTTCTTCCTGGAAAAGAAAGGAGCAAACCCCCTCCCGTCAGCCACATCCCGGGACTGAGCTCCCTTCTACCCAAACACCAGAACTGCCCGTTCTGGGGCCAGGAAAGGGGCAGAGGGAACAGCTGGCATGGTTTGGGTGGGCTGCAAGGCCATCCTAGGAAGGCGGCTCCCTCACCTGTCACGGCTGTGCACTGTGGAGTGCCGGATGACATCCTTCTTGTACACGCTGGTGTAGTTGCACTCCTCGCACTTGTAGGGCTTGCTGCCCACGTGGTTGAACATGTGCTCCTGGTAGAAATGGAATGGGGCTGTAAGACCTGGGGCCATCAGCTCCCCTTGTGGATCTAGGAGCAGGACAAACCCCCAAGACCTGGGGCCATCAGCCCCACTTGCAGGTCCAGGAGCAGGTCAGAAGGTGCTCACCTTGAGGGAGGACCAGCGGCGGGAACGATAGCTGCACTGCAAGCACTTGAAGAGCTGGGGGTCGTTGGCCTCGTGCGAGCTGACGTGGAAGCGCAGGTCCTCGTGCGTGAGGAAGCGCGAGCCGCAGATCCGGCACAGGTAGGGCCTCATCAGGGGCTTGGGTGACTTGTAGTAGTACCTGGGGAACAAGGCCAGGGGCGGGTCTGTGGTGGCCAGCTGGGTCTGGACCAGCCCTGGGCAGAGCCAGAGGGCCCAGCACTGGCTCAGCTGGCACCCCTCACCTGCGCCCCATGTACTTGCGGTATTTCTTGCCCAGGAAGCGGCGGGAGGGCCGCCCTCGCCGCCGGGGGAGGATGTCAGCCTCCTCGAGGTTGGCATTGGAGGAAGGGTCCTTGTTCTCCGCGTCAGACTGGCTGATGCTGGGCTCTGCCGGGCTCGCGCTGGCACTGTTCTCCAGCCCAGAGGAGCTGGCTGCTTCCAAAGGCTGCAGCTCCCGGCTCGGTGTGCTCTGGGAGGTTACCAAGGGCTCCACCTCTGCTCCTGCTCAACCGTACATGGCATGGCTCCATCAGACACCCTTCCTGCACCACTCCCCAGCTCAGCCCAGCACAGGCCTGCTGCTTCCTACTCCACTCACCCTCAGGCACGTCCTGGGGCATGTCCTCCAGAGAAGGAAACTTGCGGGGCCTCCCCGGGCGCCGACGTGGCCTCTCCTCGCTGGATGTGGGGATGCTGCGGCTGTACTTGGCCTGACGCCCACGAGGCTCATCCTCAGCTGGGTTATAGTCACTGTCCTCTGGAGAGAAGAGGCCCAGAACATCAGACAGAGACTGGGAGAAGACCAAACGACCTAGGAATTTGAGAGCATGAGTCCTACCTTCAGGGTCATCGATAGCACCAGCATCCATTATATCGTCATCCTCCTCTTCTTCAGGGGTTTCTTGCTCTGCAGTCTTTGGAGCTGCTCCCCCCTTCCGTGGGGGTCCTTTCTTCAAAGCCAGTGCTGAACCCACTGCCAGAGAGGACAGAACAGAGACCCCTTAGCAGCCTGTGTGGAGGAACAGTCCCTCACCATCACAGCCCTCCCTAGGTCCTTTTCCTGAGCAGGATGAGGTTTCCTCAGCACACACCTGGCTGGAAGTGCCGCTCCTTCATGTGGTTAATCAGGGTCTTCTTAGAGACACTCTTGTACTGACACATCTTGCACTTGAATTGCTGCACTACCACCACCTCCATCATCTCTTCTAGGGTCTCCATGTCTGGCTGGTCCAGCTCCTCCCCACCATCTGCTTCTTGGGCCTGATCTGGCTGCGTGGGCAGCTCCAGCACCTCCAGCTGCTCAGCAGGGTCTGAAGGGCCAGGCTGATCGAGGCATGTGGAGGTAGGCCCTTCAGCAACAGCTTCAATAGCCAAGCTATTGGCCAGAGCAGAGGTGGCCACCTGGGACACTATGGGGGCACCTGAAACACCACAACAGCTCAGCCAAGAAGCAAACTCTCCCCTACCCCCAGGCTGCACAGGGACTCGGAGACAAACTCCCACCAGCCAGGAGGAGATGCTGGGACAGGTGCTGTGGCTGGGACATTTGCTCCAAGCCCCACACCTGCCAGGCCTGGGGCAGAGACAGCCAACCACCAGTCACTCCAGAGCACACCCTTACCATCATCAGGACCCTGCAGAATGAGGTATTGAGTTGTCTCCGCCCCACCATCCTCAGCACTGGTCACAGCGATGCAGCCTGTGAGGAAGAGGAAAGCAGGGGCTGTAGTCACAAGGGCTCTCTCACACGCAGTGGGAAGCTGCAAAGAAGGTCTGGCTGTAGGGATGAAGTCTGCCCTGGCACACAGCTGGAGGAACAGCCAGGCAGGAGGACTGCAGCCACCTTGTTGAACCCTCCAGAAAGGCAAGAAAAGAAACCCCCACTGGTGGAGCTGTGTCTGCATGCAGGCAGGCATTGCCCCCTCGCCTCCCAAGGCCTGGCACAGCAGCAGCTCCCTCCCCAGCCCCCCAGGCCACACGCAGGCTCCAGCATGGGCAGCTGTGCCCCCGTGCCAGCTGCTGCAGCCCAGACTCACTCTGGATGATGTCAGGGCCGATGGTGGACTCGATGATCTTGTCAATGGCAGAGCCCAGGTCCGAGGATGTGGAGGCAGTGGAGTCTGACACGATCGTGGCTCCGTCGGTGATGACGCTGGAGTGGACAAGGACTTGTGGAGACTCTGACACCATGATAGACTGGCTCACAGTGGAGACACTGGAAACTAAGGTGGACTGGGCAATGGAGGATGAGTCTGGCAGGTAAATCCGGGGAATGGCATCTGTGCTGGAGCTGCTCTCCGACACCTCCTCCTGATGTAAAGAAAGAAAAAAAAAAAACAAACCCAAAAACAGGCCAGAAAAGCTCAGCCGAGAGACCTTGGCCAGGCCAGACCCCGGGGGCAGCCAGCACAAGCAAATGACACTGGCACGTCCCCACGGAACTACCAGCAAGGGAAGGAGAGCAGTTTGTTTGGTACTGCTAAGGACCCCGGACCTCCAGCACTGTTCCTGATACCAAGGAGAGTTCTCCTTTGACCGGCAGCAAACATCCGACTGCTCTCACAGCGCCTGCCGAGGCTGCTGAGCTCCAACGCTGGCTGCGTTTGCCAAAACCGTCCCGAGAAACCCAGAGCCGCCTTTTCCCGAGCCAGCTGCTGCCCCATCCTCCCCACTCACCAATGAGACACCGCTGCTGTCGGAGCTCTGGCCCACGGCAGACTCATCGGCACGGGAGAGGGGTCCGGGGGCCGAAGCGGCATCGCTGCTGTCTGCCGACACGGCCTCCGACGTCCCGACGCCCAGACCGCTCTCGGAGGGCTCCTCCCGGGCCTCCTGCGGGGCCGCGTCGCTGCTGCTCGCCACCGCATTCTCCTCCATGCCCGCCCTGCCCGGGCTGCCTAGGCTCGACCTGCGTGGGGAGGCCGCCGCCGTCAGCGCCGCGGCCAGAACGCCGCTCCCCGCTGCACCCGGCCAGCGCGAGGGCCACGGCCCAAGCCCTGGGGCCGCCACGCGGGACACCGCCAGAGGAACCGGAGCTGCGACGACCCCATGCCCGGGGGTCCCGCCCGCCCTCATGGAGGGTCCCGGCGCCGCCCGGCGCTCCCGGTCCCGTCATGCCCCGCGGCCGTGCCCGGCCCTCGGCCGCCATCTTGCCGCGGGGTCCCCCCCGCCGCCTCCGCGCGCGCG
>VWZE01017703.1:122901-138131 GCA_013396675.1 Eubucco bourcierii
CCTGCAGTCCTGCTCGCCGCGGGCCCGCGCGCCCTCACTCTAGCCGCCACCGACGACGAGCGGCTCCGAGCGGCATTTTCCGCCGTCACCAGGCTGGAGAAGGCTTCAGCGCCCTGCTAGGGGACTATTTTCTGCGCGGAAGGATTACAATGACGGTACAGCGACTTGCGTCATGACGCCACGAAGCAGCGCCCGGGCCCTGAGCGTCGCCGTCGCGCCGGGGTTGCGCCTGTCATGTGACGACAGGGCGGAAGCGGCCGCGGCTGGGGTCGGGCGGGCTTGGGCCGGTGGTTGGGATCCTGTCCCGGGATGTTTTGGGCCTCTGAATCCCTCCGCTCCGGCACCTGCCCCGCCCCTATCCCGGCATTCGGGCAGCCCCGGTTTTGTGGGTCCCTTCTTGTAGCTCCGCGGTGGGCGCAGAACCTGACTGTGACTGTCCCTTCCTGGAGTAAGCTGCGCCGCCGGCGGCATGGCCGGGCTGCGCCTCGGGGGCTGCGCCGCTTGTGTAAGCGCTCTCCCCACGCCTCCGGTCTGGGAATGCCGCCTGCTGTAGGTTTGTGCTGCACTGCAGAAGCCGCGCTCGGCTTTTGATGGCAGTTGCGCGGCTAAACGGCCGCGATTCCCCTGTTCCCTCGTTACTGTCACCTGGGCTGGGCGCACCCTGCTGCAGGTGCAACGGGTGCCCGGTTTGGCAGGCCTGGATTCGCTGCCGGTAGCACCTCTGTCTCCGTATTCATGGCAAGAAGGGAGCTGCGCAGGGCTGGCTGTGGGTGGTGGGGCTTTGCCAGTCCTTGTCAGGGCGGTGTCCCCGCAGGGGTGCGCTCGGCAACTACTGCTGCCCCAGCTCTGGCAGCGCCGTCTGCTCCAGCTGAGCTCAGCTGTGGATGGAGAGTCTGGGCTCTGCGTCTTCTGGCCCAGCTGCCCTTGTTCTGCTCTGACGTCTGCAACGAACTCAAGAGCTCGCTGTCACTGATGGTTTCTCGTGTTACAGGGCTCTGCTGAGAGCATCTGTCCCAGGGTTTTCAGGACTAATGGTAGCCTTGTGCCTGCACTGTCCCGAGGCAGGACTGTGTTTGGGTGGAACTTGGCTCAATTTCAGTGAAAGAGACACACTGAGGATAGGGGCCAAGGATCCGTATCCCGGGTCCTAGGGCCACCAGGACTGAGCCAACCCGCAGTGCGGCTCTGTCCAGAGCCAGTCTGGGCTAGTAGTTGTGTTGGTTTGCTGGCCAGAATGACTGGTGCAGAGCTGGTGTGGATGTGGTGCCAGCCCCAGGACAGGCAGTGTATTGCCTGGCACAGCTGCTGAGCATGGCATTGGATGAGGGTTTGGGCAGTGGGGTGGCTGGACCATCGCTCTGCATTGCTTGGCAGTGGTGATTCTGGTTCAGGGTGAGTGGCTAAATTCAGCCTCCCATGGCTCAGGGCTGCTCTGTGGGGCTCAGTGGGTCCCTTCTGTCCGTCCAGCACTCCTGCCCTGCTGAGACATCCTGGACACAGCTGAAGAGCTGCTGCCAAACATCCATCTGTGCAAGTGCTTTCCAGCCCTTTTCCCAGCTAATTGAATGCATCCTTGAAAGGTTTGTCCTCATCCATCACCCAGAGACAGCACCAACGGGATCCAGCCCTGGACTGGTGTCATTTGAGCAGGGGGTGGCCACACAAGTGCTCCTGGCACAGCAGCATGACCAGACAGGGTCTGGGGTGCCAAGTCCCCACACACAGCCAGCTGCTGCAGTCGCCATCGTGCCAGTAGCTCAGAGAGACCCTGGGGATGCTTTTTTTCCACCTTACTCCTCTTTAAAGCCCCCCTGTGTAGCAATGTGGTTGCTGTAGGGAAGTGGAGCTGGGGAGGATATGAGGGCTCCTGTGGTTGATCTCCCCTCTCCAACATCCCCTTTCCATGGATCTGTGGCTCACACTGGAGGAGCCTGATACTGCCCATGACTGGCCATGGGGCTGAGGTTTCCATCAGGGGAGTGGCTCCTGGGAGCCCCCAGCAAAAGCTGCCTCTGGGGGAGGAAAAAGGATGGATTCGTGTGGGACCAGCAGGTTTCTTTGTGCCTTCAGCTAGTTGCTGCCTGGGATAAGTGAGGGATTTTCCCAGCGGATGCTGGTTTCAGGGCAGAGCAGCCTGACTTCTGGGAACCTTAGGGGCTCCAGTGGAGGCACCTGGTGCTGGCTCGACTGATGGAAAGTGCTTGGAGCTTCCCCAGTTACCCTGCAGCGCTGCACTGTGCCTTCTGTCTCCAAGGACCACAGCGCGGGGGTGTGGCTGGGGTGGGTACTCAGCTATATTTAACGATGCTGTGTGCCCTCAGGCAAGGAGTTTCCAAGCCCAGCTCCCGTGTCCTGCTCTGGAGTGCAGCTCCTCTCCGAGAACGCTTCTCATTGTGGTTCCTGGGCCTGAGATCACCTCGGGGCTAAAGCAAACAGAAATCTCAGTGGGACAATCCAGGGGTGGCTGTGCACTGGGTGTGTGCCCAGACAGCCGAGCAGGGCGGTGCCAGGTGAAGGCGTTCGGGCAGAGAGCTGAGCAGACAGGAGCGGCTGCGCCTGGAGAGCAGGACGAGGAACTCTGCCGGGCTGTGGCTGCTCCCAGCGGGCTGCTTGCTCTGTTAGGCGAAGGCTGTCTCGGGCAGGGGGAGGTTTCCTGGCTCCACGCTCTCCAGTCTGGAAGTGGTGCTTGGAAGGATCCACAGCCAGAGGAGCTGCTGCTCAGGGCAGGGCGAGAGCAGCGACTTGGGACTCCAGCTGAGGTCCTGCTGGACCGTGGTCCTCGGCCACGACGACCTGCGCTGTCCCCAGCACTTTGTTCCTCACTGCACTCACCCTGCTCATCCTGCCCCACTCTCACAGCAGCTTCCGTGAGAGCCAGTGGCGTCGCTCACTGTCCCAGAATAGTCCTGGGCTGTGCTCAGCGTGGTGCCCAGGGCCGTGCCCCCCAGTCTCCTGCAGCCCGAGCCCCGGGCTCC
Source organism: Eubucco bourcierii (assembly GCA_013396675.1). Classification (NCBI taxonomy): domain Eukaryota; kingdom Metazoa; phylum Chordata; class Aves; order Piciformes; family Ramphastidae; genus Eubucco; species Eubucco bourcierii. The sequence goes on from VWZE01017703.1 coordinate 125,877, forward strand.
CACAGTGGTGATTTTGCTGTCGGGGCCGTTTGTCGTCTTTGTTTCCTTTCCTAACGGGAGCCTTGCCGGACATGTTTGCGTAGCTGCGGGGCAGGAACCCACACCACCAGGCTGGTGTTTGTACCCACCTGGGCCAGGCAGTTGCATCAGCACATTTTGCAAAGCGTTGAGCAAAGCAGCTCGTGCTGCAGGAAATGCCTTTTCCTCACACCAGATTGCTTCACCACTCGGCTCCTTCCCAGCAACGCGGCTCCTGCAGCAGGCGCCCGCGGCTCTCCCCGGGGATCGCTTTGTGCCAGGGTGGCACCGAGCCTGGGTAGCTGCCCGCCGGGCACTATGCTTGGCCCGCTCTGTCATGTGCCCATGGCTCTGTGGTGAGCAGCCTCCCTCTAGTGCCAGCTGTGCCTGCAGGCATTTGCGTTTCCCAGGGCTCTGGCACCAGTGGGAGTGTCGTAGGATAATGCCCCAGTTTCTGTGGCCACCGGGGCTGCGGCTGAAGCCGTAATGCCACCCTTGGGCTCTCCCGAGACAGGCAGGAGCCGCTCCCAGCTGCTTCCCAGGGGCTCAGAGGAGCCGAGGAAAGCCTGTGCTGAGGTCACTTACACCCTCGTGAGATTCTCTTGGTAATAAGAGGCAGCTCACTGGCCCTGGCTCTGCCCAGCCTGGCCAGGAGGGGTTACCAGTGGCTGTGCCATGAACACCAAGAGGCTCTTCAGGGGGTGAGGCAGCCTGGCTGCGCTGCCTGCACTCCTGCCTGCTCACGGGGACCATGGTGCCATACTGTGCCACCCAGACCGTTGGTGCCTGCCACCCTGCACACCAACTGGGGCGGTGGCAGGGCTGAGCTGTCCCACAGCCAAGCAGCCGGCTCGGAGCTGTGCCTGCTGTTCCCGCAGGGCTCCAGGGCCACTGAGGGCCATTCCAGGGTGAATTTTGAGCTGCAGAGCATGAGCAGCCATGGCCAGGGCCAGGCCCAGCACAGCCTCTCCTCTTTGCCAGAACTGCTGCTGCTGTTGCTTGTTTTCTTTCCCTTCTGGAGGGATCCTGTGGCTTCCTTCCCAGAGCCTGAGACCTCGGAGCCACGGTCCAAGGCCACCAACTTCCAGCCCCTCCTGTGCTGCTGATTCATCATTGCTGGTTACTTAAAAAAGGGTAATCAGCAAATTACTGAAATATAAGTAAAATAAACAAGGTGGGCAGGAGACCTCTGTGTGGCAGGGCCCCAGAGACCTGACACGAGTGTTTTGCTGGGCCATTCCCATTGCCTGTGCATGGCTTCATCTTGCTGAGCACCTGTGGAGCTGGAGGAGCTCAGCATCATGGCAGTGCCACGGCAGGGGGTGCGTGTGTGTGTCTGTGTCTCAGCCTGTGCTGGCACCAGAGCCCTGCCTGCCACCAGACTCCTCAGAGGTCCTGAGCCCACCAGACAGTGACTGAGGTGCAGTGGTGGTCTGCTTGGTCCCCCAGCCTTGCCCTGGGGAGTCACTGGATCCCAGGGCTACTCTCTGCCATGTGGTGCTTGGTGCATGGCAGCTCCCAAGGGGCTGGTGGCTCTCATCTGCATACTCTCAGCCCTGCTCCTCCCTAGCAGCACAGAAGCAGCTTCCTTGGTCCCCAGTGCCCCTACTGTTGCTGGCTGCCTCCTCTCCACGGTGCCCACAGAAGAGGTTTTGAGGGCCCCAGGGGTCGCGCAGCCCTGGCAGCACCCAGCTGGCAGCCCAGCCGTGTGCCATTCCTGGGCTCTGTCCATATGCCTGTGTTGACAACTGAGCCACTCTGAGTTAATTTGGCAGCGAGCGTCAGAACAGTTGTCAAATGTTTGCCTGGGAGCCGAGCGTGTTGCCTCCACCACTCTCCTTCTGCCGCCTGTAATTTACAATTAAATACAACCAGTTTTGCCCGTGTTTCACCTTCCACAAACCCCCGCTCCTGTTCCGGAGCCGCTGGGTGGCTGCCAGCCAGCGGGTGCCTGGCACTGGCTGCATTGTCCCCTCCGCCCGCCGGGCAGGTTCACCGTCATTGTCACCATTGTTCCCCGTCCCGATTTAGCGGGCAGCTGCTGTGCCCGTCTCACACCGGGGAACAAAGCGCTGCCCACCCGTGCTGTGCCGTGCCAGCAGCTCTGCCTGTGGCCACCCAGCCCTGTCCCATCCTGCTTGCCTCCCAGACTGACTCCGTGGGGTGGAGGAGACAGGGGCAGAAAGGGTGGCCCCGTGTGGCAAAGGGGATGGCAGCAGCAGGGCTGCCTGTGGGTACCTCTTTCCAAAGCCACTGCGGGTGACAAAGTCTCAGTGTTGCCCCATCCCGCATGCCCAAACCGATTCCTGCCCCTGGCAGGCAGGGAACGTTTGGCAGGACAAAAGTTGGTCAAAGCTGGAGGCAAGCGCTGAGACAGGAGACGAGTCAAAGGGTGGGAGGGAATTTACAGCAGAGTCATGAAGCAGAGCAAGAGCCCTGCAGCATTTGGAGCTCTCACACCACTCTCCTAGGGCTCTAGGGCTGCCTGGGTTGCCAGGCTTTAGATGCTGCTCATGGGCAGATGGCACAGTCTGGGCTGGTTTCCTTCTGACTGAATAAAGGCGGCCAGAGATGGACTCGTTTCTTCAAGCCCTGCCCGGGCTCCCCACCTTTAGAGGCTTCCCAGCAGCTGGGAGTGTGGTTTCCTCCACGCCCTTTGATGCTGGGGTCTCTGTTGGGCTCCCCCATGGCATTAGTGGGTCTGTGTCCAGCTGCCTTGGAATGGGCTGTGCCACTGTGCCTGTCAGTGGGCACATCTGGAGCTCAGGGTGGGGGATGCAAGGTGGCGCCAAGCAGGGGGTGCAACAGGGTCAGTGAAGGCAGGGGGAACGTGTCCCAGCCTGACATGGGGAGGTGACTGTGCCATCCCCCGGGGTGCCTGAAGCCAGTGTGAGGGCCATGGGGATCTGTCATGGGTGGTTTGCAGCTGGGTTGGGTGCTGTGGGTGGTGAAACGGCAGCGCTGGTTTCAGTGCCTGCAGGGTGGAGATGATCAGCCTGGCTGGCACCGGCCGCGTCACCCTCACCCAGGTGAGGCTACAGGGAGCAGCAGCACAGCACTGGGGGGGCAGTGGGGCTAGGGGGCAGGATTGGGCAAACAGGCAAAGGATTCACAAGAAGCCGGTGTTGAGGGGCTGGGGATTTCCCCAGGTGGGGCGAAGGACTGGCAGGGATGGGCAGAGAGATGCCACAGGTGCAGCCATGTCACTTCAGGCAGGCAGGGGTGACACGCAGGGCCGGGGACCAGCAGTGCTGGGAGCACTGTGGGGCAGTGGCATGCAGTGTGGTTTGCCAAGAAGGGTCCTGGGCACAGCTGGACGCTGCGGTCCCAGCCCACGCAGGGCCCCGTGCCGGGCAGCAGACACGGGCAGCGTGTGCAGGAATGTTGTTTCTGTCTGGAGCCCTCCAGCAGGAGCAAAGGCAATTCCGAGCCTCTGACGCAGAGCTGCTCCCATGCCAGAAGTCCTCCTGCCTGGGACATGGTGCTCTGCGGGGGGCTGGCACTGATCAGGGCAGACAGTGAGTGGGCAGCAGCTCATGGGGTGCTGCAGAGCCTGAGGGGTGGGAGCAGGGCTGGGGGCAGTGGGATTGGCAGCTGCAGCTGCCTGGCTTGGCTCAGGGCATGCACTGATGTCCTCTGCCCACCAGCCAGAGAGTCTGGCTGTGCCACGGTGGTCCTGGCACTGGTGCTACCTGAGCTGCTCCCTGTCCTCAGCTGTGCCTCCCCATGGTACCTAGCTCTGGGCTCTCCTTGCCCCGGTGCTGTCTCATTGGCACAAGATGCTGACTCCCCACTGCTCTGCTTCCCCTTGCTGCTACACTCTGCCGTACTCAATGCCCTCCCTTCGTTCCTATGCCCACCCTGCCTCCTGCCCAGCTCTTTGGGTGGCCAGGTGTCCCCTTGCTGTGCTCCTTGGCTCTCCTGTCACGTTTGGCACTCTGGTGCACACCATGGCTGCAGCTGTCTGAACTGGCTGAGCAGTGCTGTGCTCCCTGCCTGCCTGGCCTCACTCTGAAGGGAGCTGAGCAGAATCTGGGCTTGGCTCTGGAGGTCTCTGGCTCTGCCCAGTTTCCCCAGATCTTGCTGGTGGCCTGCTCAGTATCTCCTGGCTGAAGACCTGCAGCCTCACAGAGTTGCTGTCATATCCCACCAGCCTCTGCCCCGGGCAAGGAGCCAGGCAAGCATCCAGGCCCAGCCAGGGTCCCCTCCTTGAACCCTCAGCGCAGTGAGCAAGAGTGTGGGAAGGGGCTGTGGTGCCTGTTCCTTCCCTTTTCAGTGGCAGCAGTGGTGACAGGCAGCCTCGTGGGATGCAGGATGTCTACTGAGGTTTTTCCGTTTAGTTCATCTCTGCAGGGGTCTGGGTGTAAACGATGCCCCTGGGCAGATGCAGGCTGGGCACATACCCAGATGTGGCAGGGGTCCCTTCCCTGCCCGCTGGGCTGCCCATGCTCACTCCTGAGCTGAGCTGCTTCAAGCACCCCTGCACATGTGCCCATGGTGAGGGACTTGGCCAAGCAGAGCTGCTTCACAGCCCTGGGCATGCCTGCAGAGCCCATCCCTGCGGAGTTCCCCTGCCTAGCATTGAGGCTGCTGGTGCTGCCAGACATGGGGGTTTCCCTGGTGCCCTGGCCCTGCCCCTGCTCCATGCAGAGCATCCAGAGAGTCACCACAAAATCCCCGTTCTGGTGCCAGGAGGAAGCTGGTGAGCAGGACTCTGAGTCAGTGGGAGAGGCTGGGCTGGGGGCAGAGCTGTGCCCAGCAGCCCACCACCAGGACCCCAGCTGGTGGACTTCAGAGTGAGCCAGATCTGGGCAAGTGTGGGCTCACCAGGATGGGCTGTGTGGTGTGTGGGGCCCCTGGCTCTTGGCTTCTCTTGCTGCCACTTGCTCTGTGCCCCTGCTCTTTGATCCCTGTCTCTGCCAGCACTGCTGTGCTCTGTGGGGCGATAGCTCTGCCCTCGGGATTATGTGGTGATGGCAGTGCCATGGTGGTGGGGTACGAGTGGTGCCACTGCGGTGTGGGCAGTGCTGTGGCAGTGTGCTCAGGCTGTGGGAGCTGCAGCTCCTGCATGTGGCAGAAACGAGGGGTGAAAAGGCCCAGGGATCTGCCACAGCACCCGGGGAGGCCAGATCCAGGTCTGGTCTTCCTGTGCCCACAGCTGGTGTCAGACATCCCCTGCCTGGCTGTCCCAGGAGAGCTCCTGTATCCAGCTCCTGCATCCAGCTCCTGCACTGGCTTCATGTGCTGTGGGCTGAGATCCTGGCAGCCCAGAGGGCTGAGGGCATGGTGTGGTGCCAGCTCACTGCATGTGCCCAGAGCCATCAGCTGTGGCAAGGACCTCAGGGCACTGGACAGAGAGCCCCAGCTCCACCTCGGCTGTGGCCAGGCAGTGAGCCTAGGGGCGAGGGGTGGCAGGCTGGGCTCCAGGCTGGGCTCCATGGGGATAGAAGGCAAAGGCAGTGACCTGACCTGGCTGTGGGAGTCCCTGGCTGGTGCCCCCTCCAGGCATCACAGCTTGGACATGTTTGTCACAGATGGGCACAGGACAGAGCTGCTTGTGGAGCAACTTCCTCTGCCTGGGAACTGGAGCCGCTCTTGCAGGGCTGTGGTGGGGAGTGAGGCAAGAAAACAATTTCTCAGCTCTGCTTCCTTCCAGCCTGACTTGCCTTGCCCACAGCTCCCCGTGCCTGTCTGCCCATGGCCTGGGCACTGCGCCCATGGCCTGGGCATCTGCTGCTTGGCACTGTCCTACATGCAGCTGGGCTGGGAGCGAGGCCCAAGGACCTGTGCCCGGGGTGAGGCCCCTCAATGAGCCCATCCTCCCCAGCTCTTAGCTCTTCCCAGGCACAGGGGCTCCTCTGCGAGGGCATCAGCAGCACTACTCCTCTCCCCTCACTGGATGCCAGTGCAGCCCTGCCCATGCTCTGGCTGGGTCAGGAGCTGCTTATTTGTCTCAGCTGAAGCTGGGGTGATGCAGGAAGGAGGTGGCTGCAGTGGGGGTCGGATGGCAGGAGCACAGAGCACCAGCAGAGATGGTGTGGCCCAGGAAGATCATCCTGAGAGGGTTCAGCAAGGCTCCAGGGTTAGCGAGAGTTGGGGAAGGGGCACCTGTCCCAGGACCTGTGTCATGGGCACCACAGGGCTGCACCAGCCCCACCACCCCTCCTGCTGACGTGGTACCTTTCCCCTGGCTCTGCCATCTGCTTTCCTCATGCTCCCCATCCCTGTTTGCTTTCCCCCTCACCACTCTTGTTCCCACGAGCGTCGGCACTTTGGGAGAACAGGAAAACACCATCCCCTGGCAAGGTTTGTGTTGTGCCGGGTGGGAACCTGAGTCAGCAGCACCCTGCAGAACAGCTGGTGGTGAGAATGGGGTACCAGTGAGGACAAGGCATCCCTATGTCCCACAGCACTGCCAGAGCATCCCTGGGCACAGAGCTGGCACTGCCCCAGTCTCATGGAGCTCTGCCAGTGAGCAAACCTAGAGGCACCTTTGGGTTGGTTGAGCCACAGACACCTCCTCTGCTGGGAATGCTCTGCCCCACTGGGGTGGTGCAGCCACAGTGGGGGACGTGGGGATGGGCACTGTGTCCTGGTGAGGGTCTGATCTCTGGTGTCCAGCACCCAAGCAGGTAGGCTGTAGGCAGTGGGGCTCTGGGCAGAGGATCTCCTCCAGCTCTGCCCACACAACTTTGGTTCCCACTCAGGGCCCTCTGGGTCTGGTGGCATCAGCCCTTGGCTGGCTGAGCTCGGTGCCAGCCACCGACACAGCTGCAAAGTCCTGAGAACCTGCCCAGCCCCATAGGCTCGAGGGCATCAGGGTGATGCTCCTCACTGTGGGGCAGCCCCATGGCTGCCAGGCTATGCCATACCCCAGCACAGCCACTCGCCTTCACGCCTGTGCTGGCACCTGGCATGGCCTGGGACCGAGCGTGTTTAGTAAACAAGGTGATGAAACAGTTAAGGCAGGAACGGAGGAGCCTGAGTGTGCGTTTCGTCACCGTGGGAAGGGAGTGAGTCGGCGGCTGAGGGGTCTGAGGGTGACTCACTGCCCTCCCCAGCCATAAATAGGAGCCAAGCCAGCGGCACCCAGAGCAGAGCATCGGGACCCGACACAGCCACAGCCCTCTTGCCTCCACCACCATGGCCCTCATCCTGCTGGCCCCGCTCACCGCGGGGCTGTTGGCCCTCTCCTGCGCGGCCCCGCTGCAGAGCAAGCCGCAGGCAGTTGTCACCTTCCCGGGGGAGCTGCTCAGCAACTTGTCCGATGTGGAACTGGCGGAGGTGAGGGGGACGTGGCCCCACGGCACCCTCCTGCCACACACTGCGGCGGGCTCCCGGGGAGGCAGCATGGGGCTGCGTGCTGAGCTCGGGGGTTGATGGTGTCCCTGTGCCCTCAGAGGTGCCCAGGCTGGGGTCAAGCTTCTGAGTCCTGTAGTGCCCGGGACCGCCTGAGCCTCATTGCTCACTCAGTTCCTCGGGCTGCCTTTCTCCTGCAGAACTACCTGCTGCGGTTTGGCTACAGCACGGGGGCAGAGGCACGGACGGGCAGCAAGCACGTGTCCCTGGCCAAGGCACTGCGCAGGATGCAGAAGCAGTTGGGCCTGAAGGAGACAGGAGAGCTGGATGCGGGCACACTGGAGGCCATGCGAGCCCCACGCTGTGGCGTCCCCGACGTGGGACCCTTCCTCACCTTTGAGAGGGACCTCAAGTGGGACCACATGGACCTGACGTACCGGTGAGTCTCTGCCCTGGGAGACAGAGTCTCATACCCATGGGACTGTGATCCCCAGGGAATGGAGGTGGGCACAAGGGCCCAGGCAGGGTGGCAGCCTCAGTCCAGCCCACTGGCCGTGCCTTGGTGCCGCTGACACAGCTGGGTCTTGGCACAGACATAGCCAAGGCAGCACAGCAGCAGCATCTCCTCCCCAGAGACCAGGAGAGCATCTGAGCCCCAGGCTGATGGTGGTGGCTGGCTGCTGTGCCTGATCCTGCCAGCTCTGCTGCCCCTCCCGGGGCGGGACACATGCCCACCAGGCACCCAGGGCAGGGTCACGCCTACCTCACAAGCTACGACCTAGCAGTGCTGACTGCCCACCTGCCCCCACAGGGTGACGAACTACTCTCCCGACCTGGACCGCGCTGTCATTGATGATGCCTTCCAGAGGGCCTTCAAAGTGTGGAGCGATGTCACCCCCCTCACCTTCACCCAGATCTACAGCGGCGAGGCTGACATCATGATCATGTTTGGCAGCCAAGGTGATGCCCCACCAGGAGACAGGGAGCCAGCTCAGCTGTGGGGAGATGGCTGGTGACACTCCCTGCCTATGGGACCCACACCCCACCTCCCTGTGGCCGTGTCTCCACATAGCCAAAGTCCCTCTGCCCCTCTGCATGCCAAGGTGTGCAGGGCTTACTTGCTTAGGGGGCTCCTCTGGCAGGGCAAGTTCTAAGCGTTCTTGTCCCCACAGAGCATGGGGACGGGTACCCCTTTGATGGCAAGGATGGGCTCTTGGCCCATGCCTTTCCCCCTGGCCAGGGCATCCAGGGTGATGCCCACTTTGACGACGATGAGCTCTGGACGCTGGGAACTGGCATAGGTAAGGGCAGGGCCTGGCAGGGTGGGGGAGGAGCCAATGGCACCCCCTCCAGTCCCGTTGCTGAGCCACTCCTCTGCCAAACAGTGGTGAAGACACGCCACGGGAATGCCAACGGGGCTGACTGCCACTTCCCCTTCGTCTTCGAGGGCCGCTCGTACTCGCGGTGCATCACGGAGGGGCGCACAGATGGGCTGCCCTGGTGTGCCACTACCGGAAGCTACGACCGGGACAAGAAATACGGCTTCTGCCCCAGCGAACGTGAGTGCTGGCAGTCATGGCTGCAGCCCCCACCCTGCCTCACAGGTGCCCAGGGCCAACCTCACCCCTCCTCAACCCACAGTCCTCTACACCACCGGTGGCAACAGTGATGGGTCCCCCTGTATCTTCCCCTTCATCTTCGCTGGCACCTCCTATGACGCCTGCACCACGGATGGGCGTTCCGATGGCTACCGCTGGTGTGCCACCACTGCCAACTTTGACCAGGACAAGAAATACGGCTTCTGCCCCAACAGAGGTGTGAGCAAGGAAGGGACGCTGGGGGAGGGGTTATGGAGTGGTTATTTTCCTGCTGAGAAGCACAGGGTGGGCGCCTGAGGGGTCTTGGGGCTGTCCTGGGTCTGGCTGGAAGAGCCGGAGTCAGGGCCAGCCCCACTGACGCTGCACTGCAGACACGGCGGTGGTTGGTGGCAACTCCCAGGGAGACCCTTGTGTCTTCCCCTTCACCTTCCTGGGACAGTCCTACAGCACCTGCACCAACCAGGGCCGGCAGGATGGCAAGCTCTGGTGTGCCACCACCAGCAACTATGACACCGACAAGAAGTGGGGCTTCTGCCCAGACAGAGGTACTGGCACCCTCTGGCCCCATGCTCTCCACAGGGGTTGCAGTCCCTAGCCAGTGTGTCCCATCCTGCCAGGTGCTGAGGCTGGTGCTTTCCCCTAGGTTACAGTATCTTCCTGGTGGCTGCCCACGAGTTTGGGCACTCTCTGGGGCTGGACCACTCCAGTGTGCGTGAGGCTCTGATGTACCCCATGTACAGCTACATCCAAGACTTCCAGCTGCACCCAGATGATGTCCAGGGCATCCAGTACCTCTATGGTGAGCAGCCATGCTGCAGCTGGGCATGCCGGGGGTCCTGCAGTGCTGTGCCAGCCCCCATCCTCACATCCTCCCCCTCTATTCTCTCAGGTCGTGGCTCTGGTCCTGAGCCCACTCTCCCTGCACCTGTGCCCACTGAGAAGCCCGAGCCCATGCCCACAGAGGCTGGCAGCACCTTCACCACTGAGGAAGAGGAGGAGGATGAGACACCAGAGCCCACAGGTGAGCCCATTCCAGTGGACCCCAGCCAGGATGCCTGTGTGGAGAAGAACTTTGATGCCATCACAGAGATCAATGGGGAACTGCATTTCTTCAAGGATGGGTGAGTGGCAGCACCCAGCACCTCCTGCTCTGGTGACTGCCAGGCTGATGAGGGGACATAGTGGGACAGGGCTGTGCTGGAGGCATGGGGGGATATGATGCCATGCCAGGGGTGTGGGGAGACATGAAGCGAGGCTCTTAGCAGAACTGACCTTCTCCACCAGGAAATACTGGACCCACTCATCCTTCTGGAAGATGGGCATCCAGGGGGCCTTCTCTGTGGCAGACACCTGGCCTGGCCTCCCGCTTGTCATCGATGCTGTGTTCCAGGACCTGCTCACCAAGAGGATCTTCTTCTTTGCTGGTGAGTTCTGCCCCTGCTGCCCTCAGCTGGAGTGCTATCAGCATGGAGAGGAGCCCAGTGCCACCAGTCCTGGTGGCCTTGGAGCTGGCTGGCTGATTCCTGTGCTCTGTCCTGCTGGCAGGTCGGCAGTTCTGGGTTTTCTCTGGCAAGACCATGCTGGGCCCCCGGGGCATCGAGAAGCTGGGCATTGGGAAAGGTGTGGGTCGCATCTCAGGGGCCCTGCAGCGGGGCCGTGGCAAAGTGCTGCTTTTCAGTGGGGAGAACTACTGGAGGTGAGTGGGTCCAGATGGCCATGGCAGAGCCTGCTGGATCCCCAGTGAGGGGCTGGCAGTGAGGCCTCCTGGCAGCCCGTGGCACCACTCTGCTTTCCCCACAGGCTGGACGTAAAGGTTCAGAGGGTGGACAAGGGCTACCCCCGTGCCACCGATGACATCTTCACCGGCGTCCCCCTTGATGCACACAATGTCTTCCTCTACCAAGGTGAGCAGGGACCTGGTGGCTGGGGACTGTGTGGTCACCCACCGGCTGCCCTGAGCCTCTGGTTGATTGCGCTGGTGCTTGGCTCAAAATAGCCCTGGGGCAGGGCACATCGCTGGTCCCTGCGAGTCCTTGTGGTGGAGCTGGCTGAGCCTTGTAGAGGGCCATCTGCCAGGCCCAGATTCCCATGCACCCACGCTGCTTGGGTGGCTGCTGGGCCAGCTCCTGGCACAGCCACCCTCCTGCTGACCCTCTGTTCTCTCTGCCACTCTCCTTGGCCAGACAAGTATCACTTCTGCCGGGGCAGCTTCTACTGGAGAATGACACCACGCTACCAGGTGGATCGGGTGGGCTACGTCAAGTATGACATCCTGCAGTGCCCCGAGCACTGAGGGTCTCAACATCCACCCGGCTTTAGCCGACCGCTGCTCCCTGCCCACCGCTCCTGGCCCCCGGGCTCCTGCCCTGCAGCCTGACCGCCAGAGCATCGGAGAGCACGTGGCCTCGTGGCTGTGGGGCAACAGCCGCCGAGGTCGGGGCTTTGCTGTCTCCCCAGTGGGCAGTCCCAGGGTGCCCCCTCGGGAGCTGCCGGGCCCGTGGAGCCCGGGCTGGGGAGCAGGACTCTCGCCGCAGCCAGCTCCGTGCCACAGGTCCCGCTGCGCTGAGGCGTTTGCCTGGTGCAAACCGCAGGTGGATTTGGAACGAATTTGTCTTTGTGCTGAGCCAGCCGTGCCGGGCCGGGCCGAGCTCCGCGGGGTGTCTGGGCTCGGCTGGAGCGGGTGTCAGCTCGGCTTCTGCCCACTCCGCCAGCCCTGCCCGCCTGTTTTTAATAAAGATCTTTCGGACACGGCTCCGAGCGCTCCGTCAGCACCGCGGCGCACAGCGAGGTCCCCCGGTCTGGAAGGAACTAGTGTCTGTGGGGAGAGGGCTGCTGGGCTGGGGCCAGTGCGCTTCTGCTGAGGGCTCCGGGATCCCTCGGGGCCGCCGGGTGGACATCCCCGGTCCCGACATTGCCGTCACCAGTCCCCAGTGCCCCTCCATCCTCCAAACCCACCCGGGGCCTCAGCTCTCCTGTACCCCGCCGGCCCCCAGCTCCGCACCGAGGTGAGAGACCCACGCTAGTCACAGGCTGGGACGCGGCGGGTGGCCAGGCCCCCCCAGCTGCGGGCTGACCCCACCCACTCCGAGCCGCCCTGCCCCGGCCTGGCCCGGCCCAGCCCAGCGCGGCCGAGGCCGGGGCCGTGCCCGGACGCTGCCCAGAGCCGGGACCGGGTGGGGCGGCCACAGCCCGGGGCTGTAATTAGCTGTAATTAGTGGCCGTGGCTCCGAGCAGGGCGGGGGTGGAGTGCGGACTTAGCTTGCCCCGGTTCGGTTCATCGGGGGCCAGTCCTGGCTTCGACCCGTGAGACCACTGAACGCCGTCCGCTCCGTCGAGCCGA
>VWZE01017703.1:144985-214784 GCA_013396675.1 Eubucco bourcierii
CCCCCCGGCCCGGCCCCCCCCCCGCCGCTGCGGCAGCGCGACTAAACGGCTCGGCAGGGTTGGAGCCGCGGCGAGGCCGAGCCGTGCTCGGGCTTCCCGGGAGTCTCCTCCCGGTCTGGGGCTGTGGGCTGTGCTCCCGGCGATCCTAGCGGGCGACGACTCCTGACATCTCCGGGCGTCCCTGACAGCCGTTGCACCGGACCGTTCCCTCCCGCCCAAGACCCCCTCAGGGCTTCCCGCTCCCGGCTGTCACCCCTCTCATCTCTCCTTTCTCCTTCCGCCACCCCCAGCTACCCTTTCCCAGCTGCTCTCCGCTCTGGCTGCCNCTCTCACGCTTTCCTCATCCCCGCTTCCGCCTCCCCGTTTCCCCCGCTGCCACCCCGCAGCCTTCCCAGTCCCCCCGCGCTGCCCCCGTCAGCTCCCGGTCACGCCGCTGTCCGCGGTGCTGAACTGGCTGCCGGGCCCGGCGCCGGAGGAGCTGCTCTGCCCCGGGGCCGCTGAGCTTTGCGGTGCCAAACCGTGCCGAACTGTGCCAAGCCGCCCCGAGCTGGACTTTTCGGTCCAGCCCGTGTCGTTCCGTGCCAGCCCTGTTCAAGCCGTGCCAACCCGTGTCGTGCCGGGCGTGCTGCAGTGCAGACGGGCAGGGCCGGGGCCGCAGCTCCCGGGCGATGGGGCCGCCAGGCCATGGCACCAGCCGTGTTTGTGATAGGGCTCTCCCGGGGCACCCACCATCAACTACGGTGCGACGGAGGGTCCTGGCGCCCTGCGGGACCACATCCAGCTCCGACAGCTGGGTCGGCACAGCACCTCCGCTGCAGGTGCTTCCGTCGGACACGGGCTGGCTGGAGAGGGCATGGTGCGATGTGCACGAGGGGACCCGCAGGGCCTCTCCGAGTGCCCTAGTGCGTCGCCAGGTCACCTCGGCAGGTCTCCATCCGCGAGGGGACAGCCGGCCTCATCTGCCGCTCTAGGAGTGCCCAGGTGCCTGCAGTGAGGCGCTGGGCATAGCCACGGTGAGGCTTTTGGTGGTTGCTCTGCGCCGCTGACCCGAGTCTGTTTTTTGGCATGTTTATTCAGGGCTCCACTCAAGGTCAGGGCTGCCAGGAGCCTTCTGGGGACACCTTGCTGGGCTGGGGAGAGCTGTGCTGGCCCCCAACCGTGCCCTTCCCTGAGCTCTTGCCCTCCCCTTGCCCTCTGCAGTGCCAGGATCCATTCTGCTTGCTGTGATTCCATTGTGGCAGTGCCGGCGGCACGGTAGCAGGCATTTCTGCCTTGCTGGGGTCTGGCAGGAAGGCTGGACACTGTGCAACCACAGATGGACCAGGCAGACTGTCATTGGAGCTGGTCTTGGCTAGATGGTGTCCTGTGGGATGGCAGATGCAGGGCTGGAGGGGACAGGACTCTGGGGGGCTTGGGAAAGCATCTGCTGGAGGGGGACCAGCAGAGCACCCTGTACCTGTGCTGAAGGCAGCTGCTGTGGGGCAGTGGATTGCTGAGGGTCACACTGTGCTGCCTGCATAGGTTCTGTCTGTGGGGACTAGTGCATACCCCAGGGAGGTGGCAGAGCTCTTGGTTATCAGTGGTCCCCACCCCGCCTCAGTTTGCCAGTGCTGCTCCAGCGCTGACCATCCAGGGACTTGCAGAGCACAGAGGAATTTCTGAAGCCCTAGGTGCCATGTAGACCATTGCTGTCAGAAAAGCCAAACTGTGCCTGTGCAGGTCCCTGTTCTGGGGCAGACAGCAAGAGACTCCTGACAAGGACTGGAAGGGCTCCAGCAAGGGCTGGGCCAGTGGCAATCTCTCTAGGGAGGTGTAAGGAGCAGGAGAGCGGGCAGGGCTGCAGTGTCCAGGCTGGCAGCTTGCACTGCTCTGTTTGGGGTGTGGAAATGCCAGATGCAGCCCCGCTGCGGGCTGCTGTACCCGTGCTCCAGCCTGGAGGCACCCAGCTGCCCAGGGAGGGAAGACGTGGGCCCAGGAGCTTTGCTGGAGCTTGTGTCCACAGCCATTTCCAAGACAGGGCTCAGGCTGTCGGAGAATCTGAGAAGCTGTTTAAACGCAGCAGCCGAAGCGCCTGTGCTGGAAATCCTGCGCCTGCAGGGCCGGCTGATCAAAGGGAGGATAATCCCCTGGTTAGGGAGGAAGAGGATAGGTCTGAAGTAGCAGTTGGTCCAATTTGGGTCAGGCAGTGAAAGAATCCAGCACAAAAGGCCACTCAGTGTGCTTGCTGGCTGGCTGGGCAGCACAGAGGGAGCAGCCTGAAGCCCACAACCCTCAACCCAATCCCCTGCTGCAGCTGGGGGCTGGCACTGCTGTGCATGCTGCCAGCATGAGCCAGGGCTGCTCTGGTCTCCAGGGCTCCTGCTGGGCAGGGTGGTTTCTGCTTCAGTGGGGCCTCCGTGGCCTCTCCGAGCATCACCCTACCCAGGGCAGTGGGCAAATACTCTCGCTAAGGGAACAGGAAGCTTGGGTGTAGTAGAGGTGGCAGGGGCCACAAGGGCTGCTGGGTTACCTCCATCTGCCTCAGGCAGCCCCAGTCCAGCAGCCCAGTGGACATGTGGCTGAGTCCTCTTTATGGCCAGGGGTGACAGCACAGCAGCGTGGTCTCCCCAGTCAGCAGCTCCTGCAGAATGGCGGCAGCTGGGGACATCAGCCAGGGCCACGTGCTCACCCATGTGCTTGCTGGGTTGCTGGGGTCACCCTGGGGTGCCCCTTGCTGCTGGCTGCAGGCAGAGCCCCAGGGAGCAGGAGGAGGCTCCTCGGCAGCCGATGCTATCGAATACTCTGGCAAAAGTCAAGGTGCCCTGTATGCCTTCTGGGGAGCCCCGGAGCATCCCTGGCCGTCTGAGCATCTGCTGCACTGCTGCTGCTCCTGGGGCTGGTAGGGTGGTGTGGGGGCACAGTTCTGTGCAGAGGTCCCTGGGCTGTCAGCACCCTTGTGCCAGCCCCCAGCTGATGATCTGTGAGCACTGCGGGAGTATGTGAGCACAGAGGCAGTGTGGGGCTGGGGGCTGTCCCCATCATGTTTCCCCTCACTTGCTGTGCCTCCCAGCTGGTGCCACAACCCTAGAGCCCTGCGTTGGTGGCCAGCACTTGCCAGGGAGCTGGTCTACATGATGAGGCACGGTGGGGGCAGGCTGGCCACAGCCAGAGCAGCCAGAGCAGCAGCAGATCTGGTCAGTTAACCCATGGGGTTTGGCTGCTGAGGCTCCCCAGGCAGTGCTCGTGCCCTGCACCATGTAACACGATTAGGGAGGATTTGGGCTAAGGGCCATGATGCTCCCCAACCCAATTTAGGGCGGAGTGAAAAACCATTAGCAAATCAAACTGTGGCTGTGTTGCAGCCCCAGCACTGACCCATGGGGTGGGCGAGCTCCCAGGGGTACAGGCACGGTCCCCTCGGCTGGGCAGCAGGGTTGTATCTGGAGTGTCCAGGGTAGGCAGGGTTGGTGGTAGCCCCTGCGGAGAGCAAGACAGCATGGTGCCCATGGCAGGGCTGTGGGTTCCTGCCAGCAACCCTGCTGTGAGCCCTTCCAGCCGCCGCAGCAAATTAAAAGGCCGATTCGTGTTGAGTGATCCCTGGGGAGTGGGGCAGTTGAGCGCCGGGATCGAAGCCTGGCATGGCTCGGCTCTGCTCACACTGCCTCGCCCACAATGGGCCGGGCTGGGGCAGTGGGGCACGGACAGGCATACCGGGTGCTGGGATTACCTGGCAACGTCCTGCGTGTCCCTACGGCCGGGCGGTGTCACCCACTCAGTGCCGCTGGGCAGGGACTGGCTGTGGTCGTGGTGGTGGGTGGGTGACAGAGTCGGCACTGCCCAGTGCTCCTGCCTGCACCTGCCTGCACAGCCCACAAACGCGGCAGCTGCTGGGGAGAGCTGCACCAACCCCTCTGCGGCAAAATGGTCTCTGTCAGGAGTGGGGAGTAGGAGCATTGTCACCTGGGACCCCGCGGCCCTGGCTCTTAACTGCCTGTCAGCCTGTGGGGCTAGCCTGAGGCAGGGGCCAGCGTGTTTCCTGAGCCATGCTCTGGGGATGCCGGAGCTGTGCCACCTGCACGTCCCTATGTCCCCACCTCCTGCCAGCCTGAGGCCTCTCCCAGTGCCAGTCCTCCCGGTGACGCCACCAGGAGAGGGGCTGCTGTGCCCTGGGCCAGCCCAAGCAATGTAAGCCCGGGGTCGCTGTCCATGCGGTGCCAGGAGGGGACATGTAGCAGGCTGAGGGGTGAAGGACCGCGAGGTTTGGGTGCTGCTGTGGTGCCGAACGGGAGCCTGGGCACCCTGGGGTGCTGCCGGTGTCTGTGGTGCGGATCTGGGCAGTGCCAGGCCCTGCAGTTAGGAGGGCCAGGGGCCAGGGTCGTGGTGGCGGGGGCCGGGGGTCTAGGGCGCGGGTGCGGGGCCAGCCGCCTGCACCGTTACATAAGAGCGGGAGCCGAGGCGGCCGTGGCTCGGCGTTGCCATGGAAACCAGCACGGTGATGTCGTCGGCCGGGTATCAGGCAGTGAGGCGAGGCCCCCGCGGGCTCCACTCTCCCGGTGGGGTCCCCAGGCCCCCGCGGCTGTGAGCGCATTCCTGCTGCCAGGCTGCCTGTGTCCCCTGGGCACTACCTCGAAGTGATGGGGGGTGTGGGCTTCAGGGAGCCCCAGTCCTGCAACCTCGTGAACCTGTGCTAGGGGTGGGCCCCACTGGTGGCTTGGAGGGTGTTCCTGTTGGCTTGTTGGTTGTGTCATGTCCATGTGCTTCCTGGAGCGGGTGGGTGCCAGTCCATGCTGCTGTTACCTAACGAGCACTGGGTGCAGAGATTGAGACCAAACCCAGAGCAAGGAGCATGATAGGTCCACACTGAGAGCCCACTGTGCCCCCTTAGGGGGAACACACAGAGCGTGGCACATACTGAGGGTGCAGCACATGGTGCCAGGTGCATGATCAAGGAGGCTCTGGAGTGAGGCTGGCTGGACCATTGGGCAGGTGTCCCGGTGGTTCCACAGCCGCTCCTGGGCAGGAGTTTGGCTGTGCCATCAGGGACGCTGCTGCCCCACATCAGAGGAGTGAGTGGACTGGCAGGAGGTGGGGGCAGCCCACAGGTCAGTGTCACCTGCGGTGCTCAGGGCTTCACCTCTTGGTCGGCCTGGAGTGCTGTGTCTGCCAGGGAAATTGCAGATGGTGAATCACCACCACACACAGCCCAACCGGCTCCCAGATCCCGAACATGAGTCACCTGGCAGGAGGCAGGTGGCCTTGCAAGGGCTGGGCTGAGCCCAACTGTCCAGGTCTGTCTGGGGGCTGCCAGCGTGCAGATGTCTGCACTGCCCTGGCCTGTGGGTCGCCCTGGTGCTGTCCCTGCACCCTGGGTATTCCCAGGCTCGGGGTTCAGGGCTGGCGGAAGGGATGGCTCTCACCCTGGCCTGTGGTGTGGGGTAGGTCTGTGACCCAGCCCGTTCAGGTAGCCTGCCAGTGAGGCTGCTGCTGCCACTGTGCAATAGCCCTGGCTGTGGGGCCGTGTTGGTGGGGATGGGTGTGTGGTGGGGAGCTCCTCTGCTCTTGCCCAGGGCCAAGAACCAGGCTGCCCAGGTTTCGCCGTGCCACTCACTTCAGCACCACGTCCTCTGGTCTCCAGCCCTGTTTCACCCGGCCCCCGTCTCCTCTGGGCCTCCGTTTAGGGCTGTGCCACTCCGGCAGCACCGTCCTCGCTGCCGCTCCATTTCCAGCCTGATTTATTTCTGCTGCTCTGCAGCTCGGCTGTTTTCCTCCCTGTTAAGCCAGCGCCGGCTTTCTTCTGCGCGCTTGTCAATGCAGCAAGCAGCCGCAGCCCTGTCCCAGCAGCTCTGCGGGCTCTGCACTGCTGCAGGTGGCTCCGCTGGCCTGGGCAGACCCTCTTCTGGCTGGTGGCACCACTGGATACCTCTCTGCTGCACGGCGCAGCCGGTCAGGCCGTGGCCCCTGCTCCTCTGGTGCGTGTCGGGGAGCAGGACCAGACGTCCGTCTGCTCAGCCTGCTCCAGGCACCGTGCCGGGACTGTCCCCCTCCGCAGTGACATGCTGAGCAGTCAGCCAGATCCTGCCCCTGCCGACGCAGCACTGCGGGCAGCTCTGGCATACTCACCTGCGGGTGCCCCATGCCATGAGTTATTGCTGCCAGCCGTCCTGCCGGGAGGGTTCCCCCTGGATCCACGCTGCTCGCCTCACTGCGTGGATGCGCTCCGCTGGGCCTGAGTGCCGGCACGGCCAGGCAGGGCACCGTGTGACTCCTGGCCCCTGCCTAGATGTGGCACTAGAGGCGACACCAGCAGCTGAGACGCGGGGTGCCATCGCCTGCCGCTGGGTCAGGCACGAGCATGGTGCCCATGGTCACGGCAGCCCTCCTGTGGGAACTGGGGTGCAAATGCGACCGCCCCCAGCGAGGCTGGAGCTGTCCTGCTGACCTGGTGGCATCTCCGCAGGCGATGGCAATCCCAAGGAGAGCAGCCCCTTCATCAACAGCACCGACCTGGAGAAGGGCAAGGAGTACGATGGCAAAAACATGGCCCTCTTTGAGGTAGGGCATGTGGATGGCAGGGCAGGGATGGTCCCTGGGAAGGGGGTTGAACTGGGCAGTTGACCCAGTGCACCCTGGCACTGGGCTATGCTGGAGTGCTAGGACAGGGTCCCCCAGCTGCCACTGCTGTGGTGGAGTGGCATCAAAGACTGAGTCCCGGGGCTGGGTGGGGTCCCATGGGACTGCTCTCACATCTCAGGGCTCTGCTCTCTGCAGGAGGAGATGGACACCAGTCCAATGGTCTCATCCCTGCTGAGTGGGTTGGCCAACTACACCAACCTGCCACAGGGCAGCCGGGAGCATGAGGAGGCTGAGAACAATGATGGGGGCAAAAAGAAGCCGGTGCAGGTGAGTGGCACAGGAGGGATGCAGACCAGGGGCTGTCCCAGGGACAGCTGGGTCCCTCACCTGCTGCTGAGGTCCCTGTCTGTGTGGCAGGAGGAACAGGAGCCCTTGCTCCTTTGCCAGGCAGGCCTGTGAGCTCTGATTGTTGCCCTCTCCTTTGGCAGGCCCCACGGATGGGCACCTTCATGGGTGTCTACCTGCCCTGCCTCCAGAACATCTTCGGGGTCATTCTCTTCCTACGCCTCACCTGGGTGGTGGGAATTGCTGGCATCATGGAGTCCTTCTGCATGGTCTTCCTCTGCTGCTCCTGTGTGAGTGATGAACCCCTATGGACCTTGCCTGGGGGCTGGAGGCCGCCAGCTGGGCTGGCCAGGCTGTGGAAAAGTGTACTGGCTACCAGGCCGCCCTGCCCCTGCCCCTGCTCCTGCCCCTTCCCTTGGCCCACTTTGAGTGAGGAGAAGCATTCAGCTTTCCAAGGCAATCAGCAGAACAGTGCACAAATGATGATCCAGGCTGAAGCTTCTGTGTTGGGAGGGAAGTGGTGAGAGAGTCCTTTGCCCATGCCATGCTGCAGTGACCCACCTGTCCACGACAGTAACCCCAGGGCAGAAACTGGGGGTGCTGAACACAAGTAGTGTCCTTGGCAGCCTGGGAGCTCTCAACTCCTTGCCGCACTTCTGGTCCCTTCACGCCCTACCTGCCCATCATCCCTCTCTCTCTCTCTCTCCCCCTCCATCCATCCATCCATCCATCCATCCATCCATCCATCCATCCCTCCAGCTCTGCCCCAGGCATCCCAGTCCTGTGGCACATCTCAGCATGGTCTGGGGGAGCCCCATGTCCTGATGTGACCCCGTGTCTCCTCTCACTCCCCACTCTTCTGCCCCAGTGAGGAAGGGACACTGCTTGGTGCCCATCTGGTTTTTCTTCCCACAGACAATGCTGACGGCCATCTCCATGAGTGCAATTGCCACCAATGGTGTGGTGCCAGGTAAGACCCAGACCACGTCTCTGTGTGTGCTGGGGTCAAGGGGAGCTGACTTTCTGTGGGTTGGGCACCTGGGTGGCAAAGGGCTTTTCCCAGAGAGCAGCCTCAAGGCTGCCTTGCTCCGTGCACTGTGCCAGCCGAGCTGCCCATTGCCATGGATGTCACCGCCAGCAGCTCCTCGGCATCTGCCACTAGCCCGCCCGGGTTCCCGAGGCTGGGGAGCGCGAAGCTGGAGCCACCACCCATCCCCAGAGCCGTGAAGTGCAGATGGCAGTGAGAGCCGCCAGCCACGGCTCCACCCGCTGCCAGACTCGGGAGGCTGCGGGGAAGCCAGGGAGACCTGCTGACAGGAGGATGGGGAGCTGGGTGTGCCGGGCACCGTGGGCTGGGCAGAGGGGCAGCCACTCCCATGGCTACTCCAAGCTGTGCCAGACACCAGGATGATGCTGTGTATGGTCCCTGCCTCAGGGGAGGCACTGGTGGGGTCTGACCTTGTGGGTAACCCTGGCCTGCCTCTCCCTGAGCAGGCCTAGCCCCAGAGCCCGAGTGATCTGTGCCAGCCTGGCTGGGCACTGCACTGACAGCCCCAGCACAGGGTGTAATTAAAGCCATTCATCATCCTGCTGCCTGCTGCCGCAGTGGGACCATCGATCCTGGCAGCCCAGCTCTAAGGGCTCCTCTGGGAGGATGGAGCAGGGCGTGGCCATGTCCCTGGGCCTGACTGGTGCCCCAGGGGACAGTTCCCTGAAGCCATCTCACCTGGCTGCTGAGCTCCCGGGCAAGAGCTCTGCCAGCACATTGCTCCTGATGCTCCAGGGCCCTGCGGACTATGTCCTGCTCTGTTCTGGAGTGGTGTCTGGGGCTGCCCTGGCAGGGCTGGGGTGCCACTGGAGCCTGGCAGAGGCCCATCTTTGCTCTTTCTGCAGCTGGTGGCTCCTACTACATGATCTCACGCTCCCTGGGACCCGAGTTCGGTGGGGCTGTTGGGCTCTGCTTCTACCTGGGCACCACCTTTGCTGGTGCCATGTACATCCTGGGCACCATCGAAATCTTGCTGGTATGTGCCCAGTGCTTCCCCCAGTGCCATGCCGGGGGCTCAGATCCTGGCAGGGCAGCTCTACCCTTGCCTGCCTGTACTTCCTACTCCTGAGGCTTTGAAGTGAGGCTGAGGGACCCTTTCCCAGGGTCCCTTCTATGGGCACCACTCCCAGGTGTTGATGTGACTCTCTCCCAGGCGTACATCTTCCCAGCCATGGCCATATTCAAGGCAGAGGATGCCAGCGGGGAGGCGGCAGCGATGCTCAACAACATGCGTGTGTATGGCACCTGCGTGCTGACCTGCATGGCCACCGTGGTCTTCGTGGGGGTAAAGTATGTCAACAAGTTTGCCCTGGTCTTCCTGGGCTGTGTCATCCTCTCCATCCTCGCTATCTATGCCGGGGTCATCAAGTCAGCCTTCGACCCGCCCAGCTTCCCGTGAGTATGGCTGCTGGAGGGGTGCTGGTGGGGCCAGGGTTGCAGACCCGGGTCTGAGTGCCTGCTCCCCACCAGGATCTGCCTCCTGGGCAACAGGACCCTCTCCCGCCATGGCTTTGACCTCTGCACCAAGATGGTGGTGGAAGGGAATGAGACCGTGGGCTCCAAGCTGTGGGAGCTTTTCTGCACCTCCCGCTTCCTCAACGCCACCTGTGATGAGTACTTCACCATGAACAATGTAACCGAGATCGAGGGCATCCCTGGTGCTGCCAGTGGCCTCATCCAAGGTGGGCAGAGAACTGGGGTGGGGGAGGGGAGATGGAGGAATACATTATGAAGAAGAGAGGACAGAGGACTGGGGACGGAGGCAAGGGGATGGACGTGTAGGACGAGCCCCAGGGGAGCTGTGGTGGGTTAGTGGCTGTGCCTGCTGGGCAGCTCCGCTAGCAGGATTGGCAGAGAGGGCTGGTTCCACATGGGGCCATTGTGCAGTTGGGCTGCCATCTCCTTGGGCGTGCCTGGCAGATGTTGCGGGGGATGGTGGGTAGTGCTGTGTCCAGGAGTGGTGGCATGTGGGTGATACTTTGCCACTCTGCCCGTTGGGTTCAGTGAGCTGCACCTGCAATGTGCTGAGCAGCAGGACGGATTCTTCCACCAGGTGACCGAGTTGTACGCTGCCCGAGCGTGGTCTGTGCCAGTCAGGCTGCGGCAGGATGGCTCCTAAGGAGGCTCAGAGGCTGGGGAGGAATAAATCCTCCCTCTGCTTCCTCTTGGCCTTGGGAGAGGCTGATATCGATCTGAGGTTTTGCAAGGAGTGATTGTCCCTTGGGGACACTTTGCCGCTGCGGCCGCAGCCGTGCTGGGAGAGTGGCCATGGCCGCAGCCAGGCTCGTGGGGCTGCGGGGAGGAGCCACTCCTGACCTGCTTTTGCCGAGCTGCTGCCACACTCACCAGGCGCTCAGGCTCTCTGGCTGGCAGAGGACAATGCTTAGGGCCGCACTCAGGGGGTGTTTGCAGACCCTTGCTGGGCAGAGCCATGCCGGCAGGACCTGCTCTGTGTGTACCCAGGTGGGCATTGGGGCTTGCGGACCTGTGAGCAGGATCAGCCCTTCTCCAGTGCTGCAGCCAGGCCAGGAGGTGCCAGGCAGGTGTCGCGGTGGTGACCGTGCAGCATGCTGGGTGCATGCAGTGAGCATATGGTGCCCCCATCTCTGGTGGGTCCCATGGAACAGGGCAGGAGCTGGGATGCCTGGGAACGGCTGACACTTGCCATGGGGCAGCCCTGGCTGTGTCACCACCTGGTGCCAGGATGGCTGTAGGACAGTTCCAGCCTGTTCTACTCACAGCAGCTGCATGGGCCCAGGTGCAGGAGTTCAGACATTGCTGAGTGCCTGGGGCTGGGGCTGCCAGGCTATGCCACAGTGATGTGGTGGAATTCAGTTGCTGGGTGTTGGAAGGTCCCGATGCCATCCTGTACCAAGGTCTTGTGAGCCGGATAAAGGGACCCTGTCTGCTGGGTACAGCTGGCTCCTGCTGGCCATGGCCCTGTTGGGGAGGGCATGCAGAACCCCCTGGCCAACCTGGCCAGTCTTGGTCAGGGTAGTCAACACCAAAGGCTTCCGCATCTGATGTAGCTCTGGGACAATAGGTGGTCGCAGTGACCAGGATGGCAGTGCCCCGGGGTGTAGTGTCACTACATGGCCCTGGTAGAGGTGCTCGAGGCTGGTCCCAGTGGGCCTTCTTTGGACCCTTTTGCAGTGCCGTGCTGAGGGCTGCTGTCTGCTCCGCACCGTGCCTGGCTGCTGGCTGCTTTCTGCTGCTCCAATTTTCCAGCAGGATCTGTGGCCAAGCAGCACAGGGAGTGACTCTAAGCCTGTTACATCAGCCCTGTGCTCGTAATCCCATCAAAACCATTAGCAAGTTACTCTGACACGATCCACTTTCCTTAAACCTGTGTTGATCAGCATTAATTATATTACACTCTTAATTATTTGCTGCTGTGATCCCCTGTCAGCTGCTCCAGTATCTTGCAGGGATGGCTCCGGTGTCAGGATGGACCTGCTCTGGCTGCTCACCTCTGCTGCCTGGCCTGCACGGCTGTGCCAAGCCAGGGGCCATTTCTTGCCTGCCTAGCAGCCCTGGATGCCCTAGTGCTCCATCCCTTCGGGCTGTGGTGCAGGAGGATGCTGTACGGGGCACAGGCTGCTCTTGGGCACCCCCAGCTCACACAGGCCTCCTGCCCCCCTGCAGAGAACCTCTGGAGCTCGTATCTGACCAAGGGTGTGATCGTGGAGAAGAGAGGGCTGCCCTCTGTGAGCCCTCCCGACACGCCGGTGGACATGGACCAGCCCTATGTCTTCAGCGACATGACCTCCTACTTCACCCTGCTCGTTGGCATCTACTTCCCCTCCGTCACAGGTGGGAGCCGCCGCTGATCTCGCTCGCATGCTGTGGGCACCGGCAGACACACGTGCCACCGGGCACGCTCTTGCCGAGCCCCACGTGTGCTTGCCCCCCGTGCTGGGTGCCGGATGTGGGGCGCGGGGTGCGGGGGCGGCTGGCAGCCTGCCCCTCCCACGCAGCCGCCTGCGCTGCAGCTCCGGCGGTGCCGCTCAGCGCCACGCTGACGTCCCGCGGTATTTATAGCTCCCCGGGGGCGGCAGGGCCCCCCCGCCCCAGCCCCCTCACGGAGCTGTCACGGGTGCAGCTCCACAGGTGCCAGAGCTGGTGGGACCCCCAGGGCTGTCCCAGGTAACTCTGGCAGGCAGGTGGATGCTGCAACACTGCTTGACACACAGGCCCTGCCGCCGTCCTGTCCAGTGCCACGGTCACCCTGACCATTACCGCGGCAGGAGCACAACTTGTCCCTTGGGCTGTGCCACATCTGCTGGTGCTAGCTGTGTCCCAGGCTGGCCTCCTGCCTTCCCGGAGCAGCTCTGGGACTGGATCCTGCCACTGCTGCAGTCACCGTATCCCTGCTTGAGTTAATTAAGGGCTAATGAGACAAGTCACTTAAGAGCATTTTGAGCCTAATCTTTGAGTGGCCTCAGGCTGAGGTTTGAGGAAGATGTAGGGAGTGGGCTGGGGGCCCTGAGCCACAGCAGTGCCTGCTCCACTGCCAGCTGTGAGCCCGCTCTCCATCCTGGCACACCGCTGAGCCAGTGCCCTACCACAGCCAGGGTTTGTGTGGTGCCCTACATGAGCCATCTTGCCAGCAAAGGCTGTGGGTCTGCCCATGGTGGCACCATCCCCTCTTTCCTCAGGCATCATGGCCGGCTCCAACCGCTCCGGAGACCTGCGAGATGCCCAGAAGTCCATCCCCACAGGCACCATCCTGGCCATTGCCACCACCTCTGCAGTCTGTATCCTTCAGAGCTTGCCTGCCAAACTGAGGGTGGTTGGGCTCAACATGCCACATAGGGCTGGGACAGGGGTTGTGGTGCTCTTCTGGCAAAGGGGCAGGTGGGCAGATGGGGCTTTGTGTCTTCTCATCTCTCCTTGACCATCTGGCAGATATCAGCTCCGTGGTTCTCTTCGGGGCGTGCATCGAGGGGGTGGTCCTGCGTGACAAGTGAGTGTCCTGGGGCTGTGAGGCATGGCAGAGGAGCCTGGCAGCCCCCTGGAATGGGCGGGGGCAGGGGCAGGGGCTGCAGCCGGGTGTAGGGTCATGGGTGTCTCAGGGTGAGCGTGCTGGGGTGGGGCCTCTCAGGTGGGAGCCTGTGTGTGCCCTGAGCATGCTTTGCTGCACGCCGCAGCTCCAGGGCTGCAGGCAGTGCTTGTTTGTCAACAGGCAGAGCTGCCTGAGCCGCCTGTGCCACTTATCTGGGGCACCCTGCTCACCACACACAGCAGGTGACACTTCTGGGTCGCCAGCACCAACACAAACAGACCCAGCTGCACGCAGCCCGAGTCAGCCTCCTCCTGGCACAAGGGATAGGGTCTCCCATCCCACCTGCTCCCCTTGCCCCCCACCACAGTCACTGGCGGGGGGACTCTTTTCCCTTGCTCACCTCTTGCGTGGGGTGGAGACCGTCGGCAGCTGGGGCAGGCCCTTTCCCAGTCCTTTCCTGTTCCCCCTCAGCAGTGTCTCTTGGTGGCTGTCCCGCGGGGGCTGTCTGTGCCACTGCAGTGCTGGCACTCTTGGGGCTTATCCCTGTGCTGAAGCTGTGGGTGACGCTGGTGCCCCACAGGTTTGGTGAAGCCGTCAATGGGAACCTAGTGGTTGGCACCCTGGCATGGCCGTCCCCATGGGTCATTGTCATCGGCTCCTTCTTCTCCACATGCGGGGCCGGACTGCAGAGCCTCACTGGAGCCCCCCGCCTCCTGCAAGCCATCTCCAGGGATGGGATCGTGCCTTTCCTCAGGGTAGGCACCGCCAGCCCCATCTGGCCACTGCAGCTGAACCTCTCACCAGCATGGTGGGCACCTGTGCTGCCCAAGTGGGCTTGGCTGCGGCGTCGGTGGGAGAGTGCCGGGAAAGGTCAGGCTGCCCTCCCCCCGCTGCCGTGCGGTTCTCTGCCGCTCTCGGCGGACGCCTTCCCACAGCCTCCGCTCTGCAAATCCGAGCCGACAGCTCCCCCCGGGGCAGAGGCAGCTAATTTTAGCTTCCTCCTTCACCCCGCCAGCCCCAGCCCCCGCTCACTCCTGCCTCACCACCCTCTAATGCGTCCGGACANTCTCTGTCCCCAGTGCGAGGTGGCTGCAACCTGTGCCTGGGTGGGGATCCCGGGGGGACAGAGGATGCTCTGAGTGCAGGGAGGGCCATGGGGTCTGCTGGGAAGGAGGCAGGACCATCAGTGGGTGCCAGTCCTACCAGCCTTAGGGGGTCACTTCCATGGCACAGGATGTGTGGCAGCTTGTGGCCCTCCTTGCACAGCCTCACTGCATCTGGTTCCTGCTCACAACCAGGGCTGGATGTGTGCAGGGATCAGGCCCCATTCGGGCTATTATGGCACTGGCATCATAGAGCCCTGACTCACCCCTCTTGTCCTCCCACTGCCAGGTTTTTGGGCATGGCAAAGCCAACGGAGAGCCAACATGGGCCCTGCTGCTCACAGCCTGCATCTGCGAGATCGGGATCCTGATCGCCTCCCTGGACGAGGTGGCTCCCATCCTCTCCATGTAGGCAGCATGCTCTGTCCACCTGCACCTACGTGAGCGCCTGGTGGGCCCACGCCCCTTGCCCTGGTCAGGCGGGTGGCACGTGTACGTCCCTGCTCCTTGGGGAGGGGGGAATGCCTCTGGCCCTGCTTCAGGAAAAGTGAGCCCAGGACCTCTCCTTGCCTGGGTCTGGACCTGGTGTCTCTGTGGACCCAGCTGCAGTTCTGTTGTTGGGTGATCTTGGGGCTGGGCAGTGCCACAGATCTGGGCGGAAGCCCTGCTCCATCCTGGCACGCCTGGCTCAGCCCTCTGCTCTCTCCTGCAGGTTCTTCCTCATGTGCTACATGTTCGTCAACCTGGCGTGTGCGGTGCAGACGCTGCTGCGGACACCCAACTGGCGACCTCGCTTCCGCTACTACCACTGGTGAGCTGGGCTGGGCACGAGCAGGACACGGGGTCCTGTCACCCCCTGGGCCACCTCAGGCCAGGGACCCTGGCACTGCCGTGACAGCATGGTGCTCTTGGCAGGACCCTGTCCTTCCTGGGCATGAGCCTCTGCCTGGCACTGATGTTCATCTGCTCCTGGTACTATGCGCTGGTGGCCATGCTGATCGCTGGCCTCATCTACAAATACATCGAGTACCGAGGGTAAGGGTGGCCAAGACTTGCAGACCCCAACCAGTGCCCACAGCCCCCACCCGGCTGTTTGGCATAGGCTTCTTGCTCCAGGGTGCCAGTGTGGTGCTCAGCAGCCAGGGCCATGGGCATCCTGTGGGCATCTCTTATGTGGTGCTTGTTCCTGCAGGGCAGAGAAGGAGTGGGGTGATGGCATCCGTGGGCTGTCCCTGAGCGCTGCCCGCTATGCCCTGCTACGTCTGGAGGAAGGACCTCCCCACACAAAGAACTGGAGGTGAGGCCAGGGCCCAGGTGCCCAGGGCACCAGGTGTCCGTGGTGGGAGATGGCTGAGGTGTGGGCACTGACTGCTGGCCTCTTCTTCCAGGCCGCAGCTGCTGGTGTTGGTCCGTGGGGATCAGGAGCAGAATGTGGTGCACCCACAGCTCCTCTCCTTCACATCGCAGCTCAAGGCTGGCAAGGGGCTCACCATTGTGGCCTCTGTACTGG
Organism: Eubucco bourcierii; assembly: GCA_013396675.1. Lineage (NCBI taxonomy): Eukaryota > Metazoa > Chordata > Aves > Piciformes > Ramphastidae > Eubucco > Eubucco bourcierii. The sequence continues at coordinate 160,549 of VWZE01017703.1, forward strand.
AAGGGACCTTCCTGGACAACCACCCACAGGCACAGAGGGCAGAGGAGGTGAGAGCTGCCCATGCCATTTGGGGCTCTGGCTGTAGGTGCCCACTGTTGTCCCTGGGAGCCCAGAAGCATTGCACCACCATGGCCAGACGTGGCCATGAGAGCTCTGGGTTGGCGCTGGGAAGAACCCAGAGACCTCACACTTCACCAGCACTCAGCGCACCATGGGGATCTCCAGACCCCTGCATGCTTCCTCAGGCACCAGAGATACCAGCACCGGTCCCAGTCTTGGCCAGCTGCTGCAGGGCTGGACAAGGCATGGCATAGCACAGAGTGGTGCTTGGCCAGGGCTTGCTGTGCTGCTGCTGGACTGAGCAGCCTCTCAGCTGCCCCACGATCCTCACAGCCCCAGTGCCAGGCAGAGCAGGAGATGGGACCTTTCCCCTTTGCCTATTGGAGGGAGAGCTCTGCCTGCCCTGCCACCGCTGCAGCCGGTGGCACACTAATGAGATGAAAGCCTCGGCAGCAAACAGCTTCTCCCCCGTGCGGACCTTATAATTTCTCTGAGTAAATAACTCTAATTGCCGCCGCGCTGCCCGTCAGAGCCCTGGCACAGGGACACCCTCTGCTCGGCACGGCACAGAGCCCTGTGCCAGCTCCACTCACCACAGAGCCTCACCTCTCGCAGCCCGGACCCACCAGTCTGCTGTGGGGTGTGGAGCCCTGGGCATCCCGTGGGGACCTGCGTCCAGACCCTCCTCTCCACTCCCCACCTAGCCAGGGTACCACTTCCAGGGCATCCCTGTGGCCTCTGACACCCCTCTTCCCGCCAGTCTATCCGCCGCCTGATGGAGGCAGAGAAGGTGAAGGGCTTCTGCCAGGTGGTGATCTCGTCCAACCTGCGCGATGGCATGTCCCACCTCATCCAGTCCAGCGGGCTGGGTGGGCTGCAGCACAACACCGTGCTGGTGGGCTGGCCCCGCAGCTGGCGCCAGAAGGAGGACCACCAGACTTGGAGGAACTTCATCGGTAGGCATCACGGAGGGCAGTTGCTGCTGGGCTGGAGGTACTGCAAGCCACCTTGGCTGACGTGGCCCTTCCCCTCCCAGAGCTGGTGCGAGAGACCACAGCCGGGCACCTGGCCTTGCTGGTGGCCAAGAATGTCGCCATGTTCCCGGGCAACCAGGAGCGGTTCTCAGAGGGCCACATCGATGTCTGGTGGATCGTCCATGATGGGGGGATGCTCATGCTGCTGCCCTTCCTCCTGCGGCACCACAAGGTAGCTCAGGCCCCCGCGGCCTGGGGCGGGGGGCTGGGGCTGTCTCCATCGGGCCACGCCCATGCCCATCCCTCCCTTCTGGCACATCCCTCCCAGGTCTGGCGCAAGTGCAAGATGCGGATCTTCACCGTGGCACAGATGGACGACAACAGCATCCAGATGAAGAAGGACCTGACCACATTCCTGTACCACCTGCGCATCACCGCGGAGGTGGAGGTGGTGGAGATGGTGAGCGCCGGGATGGGGCACGACCTGCAGCCTAGGGTGCCGTGTGTGAGCGAGCCAGGCAGTCCCTGCCGCAGGGGGACTCAGCACCATGGGGGCGCTTAGCTCCATGGAGACAGGCAGGACCAGACAGGAAGCGGGGGGTGCCGGTCCCCCTGCCCCACAGCGCCTCCTGTACCCCCCCGCAGCACGAGAGCGACATCTCCGCCTACACCTACGAGAAGACGCTGGTGATGGAGCAGCGCTCGCAGATCCTCAAGCAAATGCACCTCACTAAGAACGAGCGGGAGCGGGAGGTGAGTGCAGGACAGGCTGGTGCTGGCTGTCGCCCAGCGCCCGTGCTGGCGGTGCCCCACGGCTCTGCGTGTGCCCTGCGGGGAGCCCGAGCTGGCGACTGCGTGGCCGAGCCCTCGCTCGTCTGCCCCTCCGCCCTGGCTGAGCCTGTCCCGTCCAGATCCAGAGCATCACGGACGAGTCCCGCGGCTCCATCCGGCGCAAGAACCCTGCCAACACGCGCCTGCGCCTGAACGTCCCGGAGGAGCAGGTGGGAGACGGCGAGGAGAAGCCGGAGGAGGAGGTGAGTGGCTGCACCGACACGGCTCTGGGCAGGCGGCTGCCCCTGGCCCCTCTGCCCACCATCCCCCTTTCCTTTCTGCAGGTCCAGCTCATCCACGACAAAAATGCCACCACCTTCTCCAGCAGCTCCCAGTCCCCTGGGGATGAGGTGGAGACAGCCCCCGAGAAGGTGCATCTCACCTGGACCAAGGAGAAGTCTGTTGCAGAGAAGAACAAGAGCAAGAGCCCTGTCAGCCCCGAGGGCATCAAGGACTTCTTCAACATGAAGCCGTATGGCCCTACCTATTGCCACCCCTTCCCACCCATGCCCCACATCCCTGGCCATCTCTGCCTGCCCCGGCAGCATCAGCTCAGTCCCTGCTCAAGGAGGGGTCTGGGTGTCCTGAGCTTGCCCCTGTGGAGAGGCTGGGTGGGAGTGGGTTGTGTCCCTGTGGCAGTGGGGGACAGGTGCCCAGGCAGTATGTGCTGTGGGCACTTGGGGCGCACATCTGGCACTCACCTCTTTTCTCTATCTCTCTCTCTTTCTCCCTCCACCCTGGCCTTGCCATGCTCCTGGCAGAGAGTGGGAGAACCTGTAAGTCTGGGTTTGGCTGGGTGGGTGGTCCTGGGCAGGGGGTGAGGAGCTGGGTCGCTACTCGTGGAGTGGCACAGCTGAGACCATTAGGGTTACCCTCATGATGAGGGTAGCTCAATGGTTGCTGACATGGTGTGAGTAGGCTTACCTGGGTGACATGTGGGGGCCATGGCTGCCAGCCCCCATGCAGACTGTGCCATCCAGTACCTGTGCCATGTGCTCCCTGCCTGCCCTGTGAGGCTGCTGGGACCTTCGTGCAAACCTGGGCTTGGGCACCCATAGTGATGATGGTGCTGGCTGCTCCTGCCTACTCCCACACAGCTTAGCCCTGTGTAGCTGCAGTGTGCCACTGCCCGTGGGCATAATACATGGTCCCACAGCTCATGGACAACAGTACAGGCTCAGAGCCACCAGAGTTGTGCCCAGCAAAGCTTTTTGCACCCCCAAGGTCATGCCATAGCCCCTCTGGTCTAGTGTGGGGCCAGAGGCTGGTTGTGCCCAGCCCTGTGCCCACACCTGCTATCACCCCAGGAACCAGTCCAACGTGCGGAGGATGCACACAGCCGTGAAGCTTAACGAAGTGATCGTGAAGAAGTCCCAGGATGCCAAACTGGTCCTGCTGAACATGCCAGGGCCTCCCCGCAACCGGAAAGGGGATGAGAACTGTATCCTTCCTGCTGGGTGACTGTCCCGACACTGGCACCACAACACTTTGCTGCAGGGGAAGCTGCAGGGGCCACGACTCCCGCCAAAGCTGGTGGCTCTTGCAAGCAAGTGCCAAGGGGGAGAGATTTAGCACCAGACCCCAGACTCCCCCACACCCCTCCTGCCCCTGGTGGGGTCTGGCAGCCATCACTGGCAGCAGCCTGCCTGGCAGGCAGAGCTGATGAACAGGGGGTGGGTGTTGGGGCCTTGAGACACTGGTTCTGGAGTGACCTTATTGGTGCAGTGGGCTTGGCTCCCCAGCCATGGGTCTGGTCAGGGATGGTACCAGGGCTGTGCCCATGCTCCTCTGTAGTGTTGGCCCTCCTTGACGCGCACACAGACATGGAGTTCCTGGAGGTGCTGACAGAACGCCTGGACCGAGTGCTCCTGGTGCGCGGTGGGGGCCGGGAGGTCATCACCATCTACTCCTGAAACCCGGCGTGCAGTGAGGTTTGTGTGCACGCTGAGCCCTGCCACCCCTTGCACCGCGGCTGGAGGGAGGAGGGCAGGCCGGATGGCACCGGTGCGCAGAAACTTCACCTGGCTTCGGCCGTGCCCCTGACCTCTCCATGTGAACTGCAGCACCAGATCTTCCGGGAGCATCCAGCACCAGAGCAGCTGTTCCTCATTGCAACATCACAGCACTGCTGTCCTTGTTTGTACATAAATACAGACAGATTACCGTGGCCTGCCACCGCCGCCCGGCCCCAGCACCGCTGCTCGCGGGCCCTGGCCAGGCAGGACGTGGCTGTGGTGAGATGGGCGCTGGGCCCTGCCGTGCTGCTGCCCCCGACGTGGCCGGACGTGTCCTGTGCCCGCTGCCCATACCCTGCCTCCCCGCTGAGGCACAGGGAGAAGAGAGAGGCTACCAGCACGATTGTCCTTGCCAGATGCTCCTCTCCCCACCTCTGGCAGTGCCCAGGGCTGCCTCCCATGGTGCAGATCCTTGGCTCCCCCTTGCCATGGTGGACCTGGACATCCACACCATTCTGCTGACTCAGTACTGCCTGTCGCTGGAGGCCACAGGCCGAGCTTGCGGAGATGGAGTGCTGGTTTGGAGGGGGCAGGGGGCGGGGGGCAGCCCTAGCAGAGGTCCCACGACAGCAGCAGAGCTGGCCTGGGGCGGGTGGGTGCTCCCTGTCCCTCTTCCCACTGACTCCAGTCTTGCTTTTCCCTGGCGCTCTCCTGGTGCTTGTGCCGTGGTTGTGGCCTGGAGCCGCGGTGCCCGGAGCCAAGCAGAGGCCCCACCATGGCCACATTGGGGCCAGCTGGAGCTGCCTAGGGGTCGCTGACCTTGTGAGGCACAGGTGCCTGCTCTTGGCACAGATGAGTCCCAACCTGTTGTACCTCCCTCAGCTCCCCAGCACTCTGCACTTAGGGACTGGGGGCCCTCAGGTCCCCCAGCACTGGACAGCCAGGCTGGTCCCAGCACCCATGCGTGCATCTGGGTCCTGCCCATGCCCCGCTGTGCTCCCTGCTGCTCCCTAGGACTTCGCTGCTGGCCTGGCCCCAGCCCTGTAGAGTAACCTGGATCCAAGCATAGTTTTTGAACATATGCAAAGCATTTGCCTGGTCTGACAGGGCCAGATCCCACAGCAAGGGGTGGCTGTAGGGGTCCTGCTGCCCCCCAGCACCATGGCATCCTCTCACTCAGCAGGCTAGGGCCCAGACATTGGCCCCACAGCCAATATGGCATGAAGCCTGCCTGCTCATGGCAGCCCCACGTGAAGGCAGCAGGGCACACAGGACAGCTCCAACACCTCCTACTTTTGGCAGCAGCTGCAGGGTCGCCCCCACCACCTCATCCTTGCCTCCCTCTCCCCCCAACAGCATCTCTCATGCCAGAGAAACTGAGGAGCTTTTAACAAATGTGAACGGTTCCAGGAACCAGGCAGGAGCGGTGCCGTGGGCAGCCAGGGCACACCCCTGGGCAGCCAGGGCTCCCCTTGCACCCGCCCCGGCCCCTGTACATAGTGTACATAATACAGTCGTGTATTTTTAAAGTGATCATATTTATGTTAATAGAACCAGATGAAGTCTATATATAGAGATCTATATCTATTCTGAGAGATGCAGGGTGCTGCTAGCACCGGGCCGGGGCATGGAGAGCAGACACAGCCTGCTCCTGCACAAGCGGGCACCCATCCGCTGCCCACCAAAAGGCTACAGCCTTCCCCAGCCACCAGCACCCCTGAGAAAGGGCCAGGTCACAGGATCATCCTCTTCTCAATTTAGCTTCTTAGGAGTTTTCAGGGAAAAGAAGTCACAGACTATTCTGAACTTGTTTCACAGAAGATTTGAGCTTCCACTCGAGAGTGCAGCCTGTTAAGAGTTGCCCTCTCCTGGCAGCGCTGGCTGCTCAGTGCCAGCCTGGCTGAAGTGGCAGCACTTTGCCCCCAGCCAGAACTGAGCCCCTGTGCTGAAGCACTCCCCTCTGCCCCCCAAAACCACCCACACATCAGTGGGCACTACATGACCTGCAGCCTCCCCAGCTGGCATAGAGGGAGCAGCTGCTGCCGCCGTCTCCCCACAGGCAGTCCTGGCTGGTGCCAATGTCCAGCGCCTGCTCATCCCTCCTGCTAGCTGAGGATGGCTCCCAAGAGCAGGGAAGTCCCTCTGCACTGGGTCACTCCAGGCCCTGCTCCCTCTTCTACTCCTCTAGGGCCAGGCCAGCTGTGTGTGACTGCTTGGATAAAAAGCAGTGAGGCTTTTGGTGGTAGTTGGGTGGTGTTTTGCTTTAAGATACTCCTTGGATATGCGCCCAGACCAAAACCCAAGTCCCAGCTGCACATCTGTGCCTGCTCACACCTTGCTCCTACATTGCCATCCCTCCCAAAGTGCCTCCCTCTTCTCCAGCAGCCGCCCCAGTCCCAGCTAGACTTTCTGCTGCTCAGCTCAGCTCCTTGCGAGGCTGCACTGCTCCGTGCCGCAGGCTCTGCTCTGGAAGCAAGTTCCTGGAGCATGGCAAGCTTGGCATTTGCAGGGGTACACAGGTACAGGGCAGCAGGAGTGGCACTGCAGGGCAGTGGGGACACAGCCAGCCAGGGCACGCTTCTGCACTGAAGGTTTTGCATCACTGCCTCCCTAGCATCCCCAGTGAATCCCAACAGTGCCCCTTAGCACCACTCTGACCCTCTCCCCGGTAAAGCCCAGCCCCAGCTCCCCCCCGGGAGCAGACAGGTGAGCCCAACCCATCGCTGCTGCCAAAAAAAACACCAAAAAACACCCTAAAACACAAAAAAGCATCCCCCTTCCTCATCCTCCAGCAAGAGCAGGGGCACAGCTCTGGGCAGAGGCAGGGCTGCCTGCACCCCCTGCCAGGCAGTTTGGCTGTGGCAGAACAGTGCCAGCTCGGCAGCGAGCTCTCAGGCGGGGTGCAGAGGTCCAGTTTTATCAGACAGCACTGCATGTTAGTTTACAAACCCAGCCCTGCACGTTCGGCCTCTGCGAGTGTTCGGTTTCCCCTGGAGCACCCCTCTGCCGTTCCACCCAGGGGAAGACAGCGTCCTCCTGTGGTAGCCTTGCGAGCTCCTCCCTGGCACATGCGCAGGCAAGCTTTTGGTTTTTTGTTCCAGCCAGGAAGGTCTTGACCTCGAGGTGGGTTTTGCAGGCAGGCAGGCTGCTGGGAGCAGTGCTGGGTGCCAGGGTGGTGGGCTGGCAGTGTGGCCTGCAGCAGGTGGGGAGCACACAGAGCCACGGCTGGACGCTACGTTGGCATCCATGCTGTGGGAGTACCGAGCTGCCCGCTCCCCGCAAGCACAGGTGCAGCATCTCAGGGCACTGTGGTCACAAACCACCAGTCAACACTCGCAGGAAGTGCCCAGCCCCCCCATGGCAGCTGCGGGTCTGTGGCTGGATGGCAGGAAGGACAAAGGCACTGCACAAGGGTAGGAGTTGCACTAAAAGAGTCAAGACCCTCCTCTGTGTAGCAGGACTAAAAACCAGCAGCAAGCCCACATGGTCTGCTTGCTGCTGGGGACACCACTTTGTGCTCCACGTGCAATATCTGTTCTGAATGTCCCCACAGTCGGCTCAGTCGATGCTCTCTGACCCACTGTAGCTTAGATGTTCTCCGTACATTCAAGTGACTTTTCTTCCAGTGCAATATTTCAATAGACATGTAGTGACCTTAGTACGCTTCGTGTGTTAGAGAATCTGTGTGCAGAGCAATGCAATTCAGTTGAAAACCCCTTGTAAATAAAACCAGGTTGTAAACCAAGGAAAAAAAAAAAAAAAAAAAAAAAAAAAAGGGGGAAAACCCCCAACCCCAATCCACCAGTATTAAGCTTGTATTTAATTTCCGTGGGTGTTTGAGTATCTTGTGTTAGGCCCCTGTGCAGCCCTGTGTTCTCTGTGCAGGTATCAATGGAGGAGAGGCTCCTCGGCTGTTGAATGCTCCCTGTTAATGCTTTACTGCTTTACCTGTATCCATTTTTCTAGACTCCTGTCTGCACAAAATGCAATAAATGATTTTATTACACCCTTCACTGCTGGCACGGGGACTTTTCACTGGCTTCGAGGGGATCCAGAACCCTTCCCTGCTTGCCCGCTGCCATTTCCCCAATAAAAGGGCAAGGCCTGGTGAGGAGCAGCAGTTTGGGAGAGCAACAGCTGCTCTTAGGTGCCACAGCTCGAGGTCATGCAAATTTCTGATCCCCCAGCAAAGACACTTCCCTTGGCTGCAGGGTGGTAAGGACAGAGTAAGGGATCTAAAGAAAAACAACCAGGGAGAGGGAAGATGGCAGACAGACAGACCTGCATCCAGCACCAGACTGTGCAGTAATAACCCCATGAAGTCCAGGCCCAGCAACACACTCCCAGCCCATACCCTGAAAACGCAGCAGCCACACAGCTACCACTGCACCACCGCAGTAGCTGCCCTGAGCACACAAGCCCCTGATCTCTCCTCTCCCTTCCCCTCCCACCACCAGCCCAGCAGAGCCTCACCCCTCTCCAGCACATCCCCCACTCTGGGCATATAAGCTGCCCAACACCACCCAAAGGTACCAAACTATACCCCTCAGGCTGTGAAACACAACAGGTCACAGTGAAGTGACTGCACCGGGCAGCCTCTGACCCAGCAGGGCCTGTGGTGGAATGGCAAACGCCAGCCCTGCCCAAGCTGTCAAAAATGCAACAGAACCTTTTTCCGGTCTTTTTATTAGAAAGTATTGCCCTCCTGTTAAACAGCACACAGAGAAAATGCTACAACACAAACCACCAGGGACAGGGAAGATCTCTGCTCCAAGCATGCTGCTCTCCTGCTGCCCGTTGGTGCTGCGGGGAGCCCGTGGACTCTGGTGTTGCTGTGCCAGGGAGCAGAGCTCAGAGCTGCTCTGAGTGCTGGTATCAAAGAGTTCCTGGCTAAAACCAGTGAGGAATCACTGCCTGATTTCCCACTCAGCTGCCTGCTGTGGCTACCGAAGTGTTGAAAAAAAAGCCAAACATACAAAATGGTGCTATTGCATCCTGGCACTGCCCCTGCACCTCGGAGAGACAACCCCAACAGACAGCGAGGCGAGGGGCAGGCGCTCACCATGGGCACCTGGTTGCTGGTGCTCCAAGGGAGGGTGACAGCTCAGGAGCCGCCGGGCCCCAGTAACCAACCGTTCCACAGCGAGATGGCGAGGAAGGAAACGAAGGAATGGGCTAACCTGAACCGAGTTATCCAAACACTGCCCTGGGGCAGGAAAACTGAGAGACTGTCTGAAACCTGGGCCTGGCTGGAAGCTCTTTGTGTTTCAGCTCTGGACCAGTGCTGCTGGTTTCCATCACCTGGGGGAGGTGGGGAGAGGTTCTCTGCCTCATGCTGCCGTGACCTGACAGGTACGGAAGGATTCAAGGCATGGTCCTGGGTTACCAAGAAGCAGACAGGCAGCTGCTTCATCAGCTCAGCTGCCAGCACCACCACTGCATCTCCCACATGCCCTTGGAAAAACGCATAAAGAAACCCAAAGCAACACAGTGCCCATTCCAGGGATGGGTCTCCAGGGAGGCCCCTCAGTGTACTGCTGTGCAGCCTTGACTTCCTCACAACCTGGCACCTTGCTCAGGGCAGCAAGACCAGACTGCACCGTGACCCGAGGGTGCTGCAGCTGCTGGGGGTGAGGAAATGCAGGGGGACTGTCACTGCAGCAGCTGCTGGCACTGCACAAACAGACCGTGAGCCAAAGCAGCTTGTGGCACTCTGTGATGCTGAGACCGGAGCGCTCCTGAGGGCCACTGAGCGGCCTGGGTAGAGGCAGGGCAATGATGGCAGCACTCAGCAGCATCAGGGGCACCCTCACCAAAGAGGAGAGGACATGCAAATCCAGAAGTATCTGTCCTGTGCCAGGGCCAGGAGACTTTTCAAACAGCTCTAAGTGTGGAATGGCCAAGGGGAGGGGAAAGGGCCTGGCTGCTCAGCTTTAGTAGTGCCGCTGGAAGGAGCCTATGGGTTGCTGGGCTGAGGACCCTGCCCGCCCCTGGGCCACGGTCTGGCTCACAAGGTGGGAGAGCGCAGGACCACTCTGGATGAGGGTGTCCAAGGCTTTCTGTACACTGGGGTTATCAAAGTTGATACCAGAAGACACTGGCCTCTGAGCAGGTATGCTGCCAGGTGCTGGCAGGCGATTCTGGTGCTGACCGTAGAGCGGCTGAGGTTGTGGAGGAGCTCCAGGCCTTGGACCTGCATTTCTTGAAGGGCCTGGGAGAGCAGGGAGCTGCGTGCTGGGAGTCTGCAACCTCTGCTGAGCTTGGTTTAAATTTCCAGCACCCATCTGTGGCCGGGGCTGGGCGCCAGCCACGCCAGCAAAGTTCTGGTTGGGAGTGGTGCCTGCTGTGCCCGTGGAGGCCGTGGGGTTGTTGTTGGCTACCGCGGCTGCTGCCGCTCCACTGTTGAAGAGGCTGAGGATTTTTGCTTGAAGCTCCTGCTGGGGAGTAGAAGAGGACACTGGCACAGAAGGAGCAGAGACCAGAGGCTGTGAACCCTGATGAGCCTGAGAGCTTGGAAGGCTGGGCTGAGCACTCAGAGATGATCCTGAAGGTGCCCCCAAAGACTGCCTTGACATGGGTGCTGGGAAAGAAAGGAAAGAGGGTTAAAGCTCTGCAAGTCCCCTCGAAGGGGCACCAGAAGAAACGCATGAAAATGCTACCCAAGACACAGGCATGAATGGACACCCACTCCTCCACCAGGAGAGCTGCAAGGCTCTGGGGAGCCCACACACCTTGGCAGAATTGTTGCCTCTTCTGCAGCACCCAAACCAGCCAGGAGAGACCTGTGGCTCCCTAAGAGAATCCAGTGTAACACAAACCAGCCCTGAATTGTCTCGGCACTCCAAGGACGCCTCCATCTCAGCTAAGGGAGGAGCTGCACAAGGAAGTCACCACTGTCCTGTGCTCCTGTGCCAGCTAAGAGTGCCACCACTCACTCACTCACCCTGCAGAGGCTCTGAGCTACCCCTCAGCAGTCGCTCCTTGCGCTCCCGCAGGTAGTTGATGACTTTGTCGGTTTCCTCGGCGGTGAGGTAGCGGTTGTCGGCCAGCAGGTTCAGCAGCGTTTGGATACCCGGGGGGTGCCCCCCTCTGACCCCTTCCTCCAAGGGGGGTGGGCGATCCCGTTCCTGCAGCACAGCCTCATCTGCCATCTTGGCAGCCTGTCGGGCGATCTCCTCCCGCTCCTTCTCCCGAGACTCTGTTTTGTAGCGCTCATAGTTCCTTGCCACCAGCACCATGGCATCGGCCTGCGGCATGTTGCGGTGCTCTGCAGGGGGGAGAAGATGCACTCAGTACCGTGCCCTGCATCACTCACCCAACAGTGCTCTTGGGGTTCCTTGGCACAGAACATCAGTTCAGCGTCCTAAGAGAGCAGCAGGGTCAAGGCCACCACCCGGCAATGCCATCCCTCTGCCACTGCCAAGGACTCTCAGAAGGTCTCCTCCCAGCCCAAGAAACATCTTTCCTGCCTCACATCCAATTAACAGGAAAAGCAGCTCCCTCTACCTCTCACACTCTGCATGCTCCAAAAAGAGACAGTTCCAGCCACTCTGCAGCTAAACCCTTGGACAGATCCACAACTGGGGAGGGGACAGATCCAAAAGAGAGACGGGCACTGGCTCAGTATCACATTGCTGCTTATGGTGACTGTGTTGGCACAACACACAGCAATGGAGTTCTTCTGTGATACAACAAATTATGGCCAATTCCAATGTTTGGGATTTTTTTGCAGCTGCCTTTTAAAGTTTTGGAGGTAATTATTTCCGCCACACAAAGCAGGAGATCAACAGAGCCTCTGCCTCCCAAGAAGTGTCCAAAACTCTGGGCCCTGCTCACTGCAGCACACCAAACCTGCCACCCTCTTCTTCCCAGCAGGGAGCTGGGGGTCATTTCAACACTTGTGGAACAGTCCCCTGAAACTCACATGCACTCTAAGGGAGCACATTTGACCTCCAGAGAGACATGGATGAGCTGACGACTGGGGTTACCAGACCTGGCAACCCCTCAGGTCCTAAAGAAGCTCTGGCAGGAGCATGAGTGCCAAGCCAAAGGGTGAAATCAAGGACAGAGGAAAGCCCAGTGGAAGTCTGAGTGTCTTGCAGCAGGAAATACGGGACCCTCCTATCACATCTGCAGCTGTGTTAGAAGAACCTGGTTTCTCCAGTCAGTACACAAAACCAAGAGACTACATTGGGAAGTTTGCCTTCCCAGATGAACCTTACGAAACATTCCTTGAGAACATGGTAAGGGAGAAATAACCTCTGTAAGCTTGGCCTGCAGAACCACACCTTTGTGAGTAGGCCCAGAACAGAGCACCAGAGCCTCCTGAGATCAGCCTGATGTCTTCTCATCCCCACACTCACCCACACACTCAGAGTCACCATGTCACAGTCCGAGAGGGAGAGTAGTGTGGCAAGTGTCAATGGAGCTGAGAAGGTGCAGCACAAACACCCAATCACTTCATAGCTGTTGTCTTATAACTCTTCCCAGTTTCATGAGCAGATCTCTGCCCTGGCCCAGTGCATTGCCCTCTGTTTTCTTCAAATCACGTCTGGTTTTAGAATCCCTTCTGTAATTTGTCCCACTCCAAACACACTCTCCAAGAGTCCCAAGTGTTGAGATGAGGTAGGACTGGTATCACTCAGAACACCACCATGGCAATGAAGTCGTTTCTAGAGCTTGGGGTTCACAGTTGCCTTCAGCTGCAAAGGTTTGATAATGCCAGGTGCTAAGAACATTAAGAAATGAGACAGTCCCTTTGGTAAGGGACAAATAAAGTACCACAAAGGCTTGCAAATAATTACACTCCCATTTGTGACATGGTGTCAACTCACTAATGACTGCTGCTATAGCAAGAACGAACTGTCTCGTGTGCCTCTGCCTGAGAAGGCAGCATGCTTAAACAGCACTGAGCAGCTCAGCATGACCACAAGCCCACTAAGACCTCAGTACCTTGTGGGGTGCCAAACATGATGTTAACAGTGCAAGAGCGGTGAACTTGATGCTGCTGGGTGATGACAATAGCAAAGGGAGATCCTCCTCTGCTCACATCATCCAGGGCTTGTGTCAGGGACATCTCTGTGTTGAGGAAGATGAGGTCCACCACCATGCCCAGGTCCCGCACCTTGCGCCCCACCGACTCCGCATACTCCCTGCCACAGAGCAAAGCCACAGGTCAAGTCAGCCACATTCAGAAAGAGAACCTCTGGCACATCCACCCCCCAGCACCTCAGAATGGCTCTCCTGATGGCTGCCAAAATTCTCATTGTCAGCAGGACAGTATTGGAGCAGCCCCTTCACAGCACCATGAAGCCTTGTTCCGGTTTGGTTCAGTCCTTTCAGTTGCACTAAAATAAATCACTAATCTGCATTGGGCTGAGAGGCAGAGTCTGTCCAAGGAACTGACACCATAAGAAATTTGTTTACTTACAAATGTGTTTGAACTCACTCATTAAGGGAGGTAATTTAGACCTGCAGAGATCTGGGGAGCATGCAGCAGAGCAGCCAGTCTGCAGCTGAGCAGCTTAACACCAGCAGAGCATCTGCAGATCCACTGCTGCTGCACCCAACATCCTGCAGACCTCTGCTCCAAGCAGATTGCAGCTCACGCTGAGCTGGGAGCTCCCAAGTCTTCAAGCTCAACACACTCACACTCAGGACTGAACTGCCCTGCTGGCTATGTGAGCATCCCGAGGCTGAGCCTGCAAGCAACCACACGGTCTGCAGGAACTGCAGCTCAACGTATTTGGAAGCAAACATCAAAATGAGGAGAAAATATGGGCAGAGAGGACAAGATGACAACAAATGTAAAGCACAAGATCCCTTCCTCCATCTCACCAACATACATTCCCACAGCAGCACAAGGGCCTGTAGCTTTGGGTCTAGAGCCACCTTCCTCACAAGCAGCCTGTAAGACAGCCTTGAGGCAGGATCAACTTCAATGTCATTCTCTTCTACCATGCCATAACACAAAAAGGATCATAAAGCTGCTCTTACTTTGTCTGTTTATTGACCACTATCACAGAACAGTCCACAGGCCTCTCTGCATCAAAGCGCCTCTTGATTTCTTCATAGTACTGACGGTAGAGCTCCTCCCGGCGCCGCTCCTCCCGCTTCAAACGGTCTGAAAACAAGTCAGGGGGACAGAGCAGGTTATCTCCTTCAGCCCTGCTCAGAGAAGCACGGAACACAGCAGCCTTGGCACCGCAGGCACCTCACCTTCGGAACCCCCTGGCGCCCTGTCAAAAGGCTCCTTGTAGCGCTCGTAGCAGGACTCGTCCTTGTGCCTGTAGTAGTCATCCATGGGAAGGTAGCGGTCGTAAGATTCCTCTCGCCTGCAAATGCAGAGAAGCAGCAAAGGGTGTCCATGCTGCGGGCACTGATTCTGGCCAAGGCCTCACACGGATACTGATGAAACCCAGAGGACACACAGCAGGCACCCGCACCCAACTGACCCCAGCAAGGGCAACTCCCTCATCTTAAACCCCTGACCCCATTCACACCACATCAGCCAGTGCCATCCCGCAGAGGTTACCTGTACATAGGGTCCCGAGGGTCTCTCATATCCCACGGATCCCTCATGTCCCGTGGGTCTCTCACATCTCGTGGGTTCCTCATGTCCCGTGGGTCCCTGTATCGATCGTAGAAGGGCTCCCGAGGGTCCCGCAGGTCTCTCATGTCACGGGGGTCCCGTAGGTCTCGAGGATCCCTGATGTCGCGGGGGTCTCGCAGGTCCCGCGGGTCCCTGTGCTCGCGCATGTCTCTGGTGCGCATGTCTCGAGTGTCTCTGGCATCCCGCCCGTTGCGGCCGTCCCTGCGTGGGCTGCCCCGCAGAGGGGAGCGCTCACGCCTGGCATCGCGGCCGTCCCCGAAGGCATACGGCTCCCTGAGGAGAACACCAGGGAACCCCATCAGACCACTATGACACAGCCTAGGTCGCCCCATCAGCTCTTACCTGAGGTGCCAAAGCGACCCTTCTCTCAGCAGCTGAATCCTCCCTCCTAGCCCACAACAGCAAGAACTGCCCAACAAACCACGGGTGCTGAAGCCATCTGGAGAAGCTTTTTAACACTACCATTTGTCAGTGTCAGACAAGACCCAGACAGCTCCTTGATGGAGCATCAAGTGCCAAGTGCCTGCGGAAGGGAACAGGCAGCTCAGAAACCACCATTTCAAGGCCTCCAGCTTCCAAGGTCAGCCACAGCTCATCTGTCAAACCTGTTTTCTGCAAGTTCTTAAGAGAGAATTCAGGGTGCTGGAGCCCAGTACCCACAGACATGCAACAGCAAGGAGCATTCAAAGGATCTAGCAAATTCACTGGTCAGTGACAGCAGGACACCTGACATCACTTGTTACTGGAGCTGGATTTAAAAGGAGCTCATTGTGGTGAAGGACACTGCAGGCTCCACATTGAGGCTGGCTTTGTGCTGCAGGCAGAACGCAGTGACAGCCATCGCCGTGTCCTGGATGTGAACAGACAGTTTCCATAGTAATCCAGTTTGATGTTTAGGATGTAGAGGGTACCAAGCCCAGCCAGAACCACGTCCTCCATAGCAACAGGTTTCTCCATCACTCCTGAGGGACCCAGCTCATTCAAGCCTTGTACTGTGCTGTCTTCAGTGGCAAGAAAGAGTAACATTCCAATCTTCATCTCTTCCCCAAACAGTGAGCTTTTCTCCAGGTCATTTCTTCTTTTTTCCATAGGGAAACACAACTCTGCTGGAGTCTGAGCTAAGCATAAAAGAATCTTGGAAAGAAACTTCTGAGCACCAGGTGTTTGGAGGGTTCCTTCCCATCAGAAAAACCTGGATTTTTGAATCCTTTTATTTCCACAACTTGCCAGACTCTAGAAGGTCTCTGATGGGCCAGTCTCAGCTGTGAAGGACAGGCAGAACACAAATCTGCTGCCACTACAGCACGTTCAGGTAACAGCTGCCTGGAGAGAGCTCCAGGAGCAGAGAGCCCAGCTCAGTGTTGGCAGAGCAGGTAGCAGATGTGGAGAGCCCATGTGTGGATGCTGCTGTCAGACTCTGCAAGAGCCCTGGCATGCTCTGCTCTCATATCAGACACCAAACACACCTTGGGACAAGCCAAGGCTGCCAGCAAGAGGAGATACAGCCTCCTCCTGGAAAAGAAGCTATGCACACAAGTGTGAACTCCCTGGGACTCCCAGACACGCAAATCTCCTTTGTTTGAGATCTGCACGGAAACGTCCCGCAAAGGGACATCACTGCCCCCTGCCCTAGCCTGCAGAAAGTGAGTGCAGAAGCCTGGGGGAAAAGTCCGTTTTATGTAATAGACACCAAGGAACTGATCCTCCTGCAGCTGCAGAGCCACAGCAAACAGCTGGATACAGCCCAGCTGTTTGGGACATGACACTCATACCAGCTGGAGAAGGGTGACCAGAACTGGCCCCGTTTGGTGGCTGCAGGGACAGAACGATCTTGGGTGAAGCAGGCACAACTGCAATGCCAGCACAGAGGTGCTGGGTCTCACGGAGGTGGCAGCACAAAAGCACAGCTGTTCCTGCTTCCATACTCCACCTGGTGCTACTGCAGTATCAGCACCACTGTCCATGGCTGCTGGGATTCAGCACTGCAAGGCCAGCATTGCTGCCTGCAGCTCAGCATGTGGGTTGTACCCAGCCGTGGGTGCCCACGGCATGATCCAGAGTCCATCATGGCTCAATACCCACACGCACATTGCCACCTGTGTCTCTGCAGTACTAGCTGGAACCCAGTGCCTGTTGCAGAAGTAGTCATGGTGGCAGTCCAGTTCACAGGCCCTCCAGTCCTCTGGCTCATGACAGGGGCATCTACAGAATGACACAGGTCCCAATGCCTGTGGCATCAGTGCCTTGTGCTTGTCCCCCCACAGCATGGTCCAAAATCCAACACTTATGGGGTGACTGCCAACCTCTCATCCACAGTGCTGCCTGGCACCCGTGGTGCCAGAAGCCACAGCTGTGCCACCAATGCCTGCTGCTCTGTGTGCGCAGGATTCCTGGGGTCCTGAAGCCAGCACCCTGCCCAGGCCCAAGGATTGCACTGTGTGCAATGGGACCCCTGCAGAAGGTCTCTATGAGGGCATTTGGCCCTGTGTAGTCTAAGTGCAGCACACAAAAAGGCCTAGATGATGCCAAAAAACTGCAGCTACTCTTCTGTGGGTTTTTGGTGGGAAATCTCTTGATAGTTGCACTTTTTCCTCATTTGTGGTAATTTAAGAAGTGAAGTCAGTACAGCACTCCAGACACAGGAGAGCTTCATTACTTTTAGGTCCAAGGAGATACTCCTTTGAGTGGAAAGCTTTAGAGGACAGGCACAGAAGATACACATCTGAGATCTAGCTAACCACAGCAGGTCCTCTTGTGCTCCCCAGTAATAGCACAGAGGAAACACGCTGACCTCGTGTGACAGGACAGTCTGTCTGCTCCACTTGCATGTCCTCTGCGTGCAATGTGATGCACAGGAGCTGCTCCCAGTGCGGCTACTGAGGGGCAGGGAGCCAGAAGCTGGCAGCACACATCAGTGACTGCACAAAGGGCACTATCCTCAGGATCCAACCACGTGTGCAGATGGGATGGTGTAGCAGGAAGGTGGCCCAAGTTTGTGCCCTTTCCCAGTCTGGTTTCAGCACTGGAAGCTTTTGCCGCAAGAGGTGAGGTCCAGAGGTGCTCTGCAGCATAGCGCTGGATAAGCTGCAGCCCTCCCAGTGCTCTCTAGCTACGCCTCAGCTGCTCCAGCACACAAGGCAGGAGCAAGCACAAAGAGTCTTCTTTCTCACAAGTCTCTCTCAACCTGTGCTGCAAAACACCACCTTAGCTGTAGGAACAGCATCAGGCACGAGGCTCTCTCCCCATGCCTCCCGAGGCGCCAGAAGGGCTCTCAGAAGTTAGGGGCCACATCCCAAGGGTCTCGCTTGAGCATCTCCGCTGGGCTGGGGAGGTGGCAGTGGGGAGGAGACACAGACACTGGCACAGGCTGCTGAGCTCATGCCCCAACAGCCTGACCTTCCTACTACAACTCACTGCTTCCAGGTACTTTACCTTCGTGTCGGGCTGGACCTTGATGAAGCCTTACTCATATTTCTTCTTTCCACTGCTTTCTTAATATCTGTAAAGAATAATCAACCCATCTGTTCAATGCTATGGAACAAAAAACACAGCGTCAGCACAATTCACATGAAAGCAACAAGCTCAACAACATCCAGATAGTGCAAGGAAGTCCATTCAGCAGAGAGACATTGTCACTTTGACCATTTTGTTTTATTAAGTTTAGGTAGTACAATATGATGAAATTCTCAGGGATTTCTGACTTCAAACTACGGTGGCCAGCTTGGGTGGAGTTTTAACCTTTTATGTTCAGGCCTACATGCAGACTCTTCATTCCATAAGAGAACCTCTTTCTTCTGCAGTCTATGAGCAAGCAGAAAGCGACTCATGGACTCTAGGAGAAAAAGCAGAGTCTGAAAACCTCAGAGAAAGGAAGCTGATGGCCAGCACAGCCTTATGTTCAGTCAGTCCTGTTCAGTGGAGCATGCTGCTACCCTCGTGGAAAACAGCCCAACGGATCCCAAGTGGCACATGCAACTGCCTTCCAGGGACTGCCACAGCGTCAGCTTCTACAGCCTCCACCAGGCAGGAGGCCCACGCTCCTCAGGAGGCCAAGGTGATGCACTCAGAACACCACTGCCAACAGGATGCAAACTGGTGCAAGAGATCAGAAATCTGGAAATTGGCTGGCTTCTGAGCACCTCCACGAGAAACAGCATGAAGTGAAATACAGAGAAGAGAGCAGAAGTCTTGTCCTCAACCAGAAAAAGTGAAGCTGCCCAGAACTGGCAGGGGCCCACCCTGCTCTACAGCATAGAGAGTAAGCCTCTGATGGAAGAGGAAATAACATACTGTAGGGGGGCAAGAACAAACAGAAGAGACTTTGGGTCTCTGACTCTGAAAGCCTTTGAAGGAAAAGAAGAAAACAAACCTGTGTCCTGCTCTCTGAGAATCTACTGACAGTTAAGATCTCGTTAGTTGTTTGCATTAATGACTTTCAGAGCTCTTACGAGAGAATAAACGCGCCAGAACGTCCTTAGGCAGACTCACTTCTAACATCTTCTGTCACTTCCCAAACTATCTTTCATTAATTTCAAGATTAAAATTAGGATTCAGGGATTCATTTTGATTTTTGCTCTTTTTGAGGGGCAGGGGTGAGAAGTAAGGGTGATCTGAACACCCCCTACACAGGCAGTGGCACAGCACTGACGGGAGCACAGAGTAGCCCCTGCAGGGTCAGGTCGTGCTGCGCTGTCCACTGGTACAAGCCCAGCTGGAAGGACATTTATTCTCTAGACAGTTTTACTCATTAAAGACACAGAAACACTTCTCTGTGTGTGTGAAGGATCAGAACAATGTAACAAGGAGTTAGATCTCCCAGAGCCCTTCACATTGTTAGCGGTTACATTTACCACTCGCACTGCAGAATGCAGCAGCTCTTCTCCTCACTTTTAGTTTTTCAGTTGAGATTTTTTTTGCCCCTTGAAGTCCAGTGTTATCTTTAAGCAAGACACTATCTGCTTTCTTTGGTTTAAGAGTATTTTTATTTTCTCTTTTAAGATGCCATTGCAGAAACCTATGATGATTTTTACACTCAGCATGATACATTTCTTTCAAATTAAAGAAAAAAAAAAAAGGTATTTCAATCTGAACATTTGAAGTATTTTGGTAGAAGAAAAAAAAAAAAAACAAAAACTTTTAAACAGGGAACCTTCACTTGTGCAAAATGAACAGATATAATTACAGTTTATTTAATGCCAACAGCATTTACAGGTGAAGTAATTGACCACTGACAAAATTGAAGAAAAAGTCTTCTGTCCTGCAGGATTCTGAGCTGACAGAGGCACTGCAGCCAGAGTGGAACCTTCTGAACAAGCAGAGGTGACAGGAACCCCTATCTCCAGTGCAGCAGCACTGAGCTACAGCTTATCTTTTAGCAAAGCTCCCAATTCCAATTTAAGTCTTCAGAGCACAGACACCACCAAAGCTCCAATAAATTATTCCAGAAGAAAATTACTCTGCTGTTAGAGAAACTATTTCCATTTAAGGGCTCATCATAGCTACGCCTACAACACTAACACTTCCTTCCCTGCAGCTGACACAGATCACATCGCTCCTCCACCCTGAGGATTCTGCTGGGGCCTTCTCTTCAGCTCTTTAAGCCTTCTTCAGGTTTTCCTAAGGCTTCTGCAATCCAGCATTACCCCTTCTGAGCCAGGCACACTAGAACTATAGAGAGTATTCCAGCAGCAACCCCCACAGGCACCGAGCCTCCCTTCTACAGGTCAGTGGGGGTAGCCCCCATGCAGGCAAAGCTCCAGGTCATTCTACCAGCAAAGACCAAATTTTCACTACCTCACTCTTAAAACCAAGTCACTCATAAAAGCAGTGTACAGCCAGGAAACAGTTCTTCCAGAGTTCTACTCAAAGCACTGGGCAATTCCACCCATATTACACTTGGATTCACCTGGAATTGGTTTAATCCTTTGTTCTAACTGTTCTAGTTTCTTAAATCAAACATCTTACACAAGTCTTCCACACCAACATTGCCACCTGCAGCCTAAAAGCTGGAGTTAAGTTTGACAGGATTGATTTTGATTCATGCCCTCCTTGCTAAGGGTCAGGTGAAAGACTCCCTCTGTTACCAGACACTGAACCAGGCTCACTCCCTTCTCACTGCACATCCCCAGTGCTCTGCAAGCCCTGGAAACTCCCCAGTTTTCCAAGCCTTGTGGAAAACCAACACTAACAGCCTGGGCAGGCTCCGTTTCACTGAACCTTGCAGACGATGGATTTAAGTTTTGAGAGGTCTAGTTCTGGTAGCTGCTGCTTTGTTTTACTGCCAAAATGGAAACTGTGAAAGACACCTTTTGGCTCTTCAGAAACAGAGAGCACATCCTAACTGAGGACCAGGTGTCCATTCCAGTCCAAGAGGTGGTAATTTCAAGACAGTTACCCCTTGACTTCTTAACCAACACGGTTGTTCCTGTTCAAGCTTCAAGACCTGGACAACACTGACCATGATTTCTCCTGGTACCCTTATACCCTCCTTGTCCATTTGCCTCCATCTTCATTGGGTCTGTTCTGAACACAGACCCTCCCACAAGTTATTTATTGCTCTTTTCCTTCCTAAGTCAAACTGGTTGTCTTCTTACTTTGTTGCCTGCATTAAGAGCTTACTCTCAGATTTCTAACCGTTCATTTCTGTCTGAGTTTACTCCCAGCACACACAGCAGAATTTTTTTCATCTTTACCAAAACAGCCTCTGCAAAGCAGCTGGTGCCTGCAGCTCTACTCTGATTTCAGATGTGGTAAGATCTCTCATCGAACAGGCTGCTGAGTGCTGGGACCAGTCCCTCTGAACCTGCTGGGATCAAGCCCAGCACTGGTTTAGGAATTTTAAATACGTGTGTGATGCTTGTGGCCATGTTTCAGAGCTGGCATGTGGAACAGTTTCTTATTTGGGGTGTTCACCCACAGACACACACAGCCGTTAGCTCAGAGGGGAGCCTGGGCAGCAGCTGGATCACACAGCACTTGCAGCAGGTTAACACAAAGGCAAACAACTACCCAGCAAGGGTGGCTGTAGACCAGCACCAGGCATGTTTCACACACTGATCTCTCCGGAGAGCTCTAAAGCAGCAGCTCTCTGCACCGGGAGGCATGCTGGGGCAGGAGGAGAGCACGGAGCAGTATCCTTACCTAATCTATACCCTTTATAAAGGCGGCCCTTCTCCCCGTCCAGAGCGGCCTGGACGTCCTCCAGGCGGTCATACTGCACGAACCCATAGCCATGGTACATGCTGAGGGCTGCAAAAGGCAACAGCAGGGCAAGACTGGTTACAAGCAGGCACAGCACGGACCCGCGCGCCAGCCGCCACAAACCCCACCGGGACAGCACACAGAGGGGCCCTGCCCAGAAACAGTTTTCCTGGGAAAAAAAATCAAATCCATGAGGATGGAAGTGCTGAGCTTAGAGGCTCTGGGATACATTTCACAGGTCAGTTCCCTTCTAAGAAGGAAGTGACCAAAAGGCAGCCCATGAAGGGACTGAGATTGGATTGGGAGACTGCAAAGACACTTGAAAGGTGGTGTAGCCCTCCCACTGCAGCCCCAAAAGCTAAGCTGTAGCTTGTGTGTGTGTTATGTTTCAGCTGTGATGAAGGAATCACTTTTTCAGTGAAAATTATCATTAAGAGGTCACTTTTTAGGAACAGCATTAGTCATTCCTCCCATCATCATCAAATAGCGTTTGACAAGCCCAGCAGTAGCATTTTTCACTGGATTCCCAGCCACCAAGGGGCATAAGATAAAATACTAACCCCTGATCTTGCCATATTTTGAAAATATCTCTTCCATTTCTTCACGAGTCATGTGGTCTGTGGGCAAATTGCCGACAAAAAGTCTTCTCTCTAAGTCCTGAGGGTTGGTGCTGTTAGTGAAGTCGCTCTGTTTGATGCTATTGCTCTTGCGTCCTCGAGCCATTTTGCTTTCACTCCAAATCCAGCTCTTCGCAAAAAAGAGAAATGGCCAAGCTTATCATTGCAATCCACCACAGCAACACCACACTGGAACAACAGCAAACTCTGCACTAGAGCCCAGCTGGGTCTGCTTCAGGCAAGCTTCACTCCCGGGAAACCTCAGCCCAAGGGCAGAGAGGGCTGGCAAAACGCACAGCGTGTCACTCGCTGGAGTAACACTGGCAGGCAGCAAAACCCAGGGACTTGGCAGGAAAGTTTTAGTGGTTTAATGTCAAACTAAGATACAAAAAAAACTGGTTGTCCACTAAAACATCTTTAAGTTTTTCAATGCACCCGTTATTGTCTCATCCACTTCAATCCTCTGGTGAGCAGAGTTAGAATTGATGCAGTATTTAAGAAGCAGGAAGGAAACACCACAGCGCTGCACAAGACCCAGAGGTTCCACAGCAGGCTTGGAACGGGGCACCAGGAGGTGCTGCCTGCATTCACTGCAGCGACCACACCTGGGACGCTTCCCCCAGTATGAAACAGCAACTTGCCAGCACCAGGAAACACTGTTTCTTACTCCTACCTCCACTAAACAGTGTATCCCTGTCCCTGACCAGTTACTGGCTCCCACAAAAGACGGGTCCACAGCTGGGAATTTACCCCCAAAACCCTCCCCCCCCCAGTGCTGGACTGAGGCCTCAGCTCCCCCAGCAAAGACTTGTGCCAACCCCCTGCTGCACACAGAGCCAGGGCAGCAGCAGCACCCCCTGCACAAACTCACTCCAATGATGACGGCAAAGCATCCAACAAACACCCAACACAACACACTGCACCCAGCTACAAAACCCCAAAGCTCAGCCAGGATTTTACTTGCTGCTGTGAAAATCACAATTATACACAGATGAAAGGAATGAAAAATACTGAAACTGCTGAGATTAGCTTGGAAGTTGGAAAACTCTTTAATAAAAGTTGTCATAGTCCTGAACATTCACCTACAGGAACATGGAGGGGGGTGGTTCTGTTTATAACAGGCAAGAAAGCTGATGAAATGGAGTGGAATCAAAAGAAACTGCTACGGTTGGTCATGAGAAGTGACAACGACCTGTACCCATTCACAGTCGTCTCCAAACAAACAAGTCAAACGTAAAACTGTTTATGTAAAGTTGTTTTATACCTTTGGACAACACCCAACTGGCATTTAAAACAATATATCCACTCCAGATCTGAGATGGAAAACTTGGGGGTCCCTTCACGCTCATTGTTTTCTCCTCCTGTTCAGATGTCCTGCATGGGTGGGAGGCAGAGAACCCCACCCTGTCTAACAGACGTTTTAAAACAAACCAGACTGCCAGAACAGGTAAGGAGAAAAGCAACACTCCACTCAAAATCAAGCAAAAAATAATCACCACTTCTACCGAGATTGTCTCAATCCTCCTGCAAGCTTGTCCACACAGAGTTTTATCTTCCCCATCACCCACTGGAAGTACCAAAGCTCATGCCATTTTTCTGCACAGAAGCACCAGAGCTCTCTGGATTCTCACCCACTCGGGTGGGTTGTGTTACCAGAGCATTTACTGCCTCTTACCGTTTCCCACTGGTAAATGACACAGTTAAGGGACATTCAGCAATCACAAGACCAGACCAAGTGACTGCTGTCCCAGCTTTAGGTAAGCTGTACCAGGTTAACAGAGACCAACCATGCACAGGGGTGGCTTCAAGGTGTCAGTTCTCAAGCAGAAACTGATTGCCAGTCTGAAGAAATTCCCTATACAGAACAGTTGGTTCATATTCCAATAAATGCCCTGGAAGTTAATTAAAACCACCCTTCATTTAAACCCTTATATTTAAAACTAAAGGATATATATTAATAGCATTATCACTTCAGAAAATGAGAAACAGATGGAGGATACAACATGGCACACAAGCCTACCAGATGTTGCTGGGCAAGGCAGACAGCAATGTCAGCCACCACTGAAAGTAATAGTGCTAAGGAATTGCAGTTTCCCACCCACCACCGGCTCCCAGCACCCTAAAGCTGCGCCACGCTCCCAAACGCCAGGCCCAGAATGAGGGGACGCCATTCTCGGGCAGCACCAACATCTCCTCGCCAGTTCTCCGCAACCAGCAGAGCAGGAAGAGCTGCCACAAGGGAAAGCTGAAGCAGAAAACGCCGGCGCTATCCTTGCCAGGGCACTGCTGCTGCGGGAGAACGGCAGCCAGCCTTCCTAGAGCGCGGCTGCCCGGGGCCTGCTCACCTGCTCGGCCGCGTCGTCGAGCATCGCTGAGGAAACCTACCCCCTGACGCCTCCCAGCGACTGCCGTTCTCGCACCGGGCCGCAAGCCCTCCCGGGAGCTATCGCGACAGCGACAATACCCGCTGCACACCCTGACTGGGGATCGGGAGTTTTCCAGCCCCGTTAACCCTACGGACCGCCCCACGAAACGAGAGAAGGGGTTCCAGCGAGGCCGCGCTCCTTACTACCACATCCCGGCCGCGCGGGGCGGGGAGGCTGAAGCGCGGCCCACTCGCAGGCCACGGGCCACGCCCGGCATGGGGACTGACGCCCACGAGGTTCGCCGCCGTGCACCCCTCACTCGAACGCGCCGGTAACGCCGCAGACTCACCGCCGTCACCGGGTCCGCTCTGCCTCAGGCCGCCGCCCGCCAGGACAAAGGCGCCAACCGCCGCTGCCGCACGGCACTGCCGTAAAAGGGAGGAAAAGCACCGCCGGGGCGACGACGTCTACGCGCTTTACGGCACCACGCGCTGACGTAAGCTCCCGCCGCCATGCCTGTAGAGGCGTACGGCGCTGAGCGACTTTCCTGACTCCCAGCGTGTTTCGTGAGCCACTGCCGCAAGGCACGCTGGGACTGGTAGTGCCACTGGAGTCTGCCGGGCAAAGCCGCTAGGTGGCGCCAGAGACCTCGAGCGAGGAGAGGGAAGGCAAGACAGGGCGGGGCCGGGCCGGGGTCCTGTTGCTCCCCCGCCCAACACAAGGGTCAGGTTCAGTGGGGGCGCCGGCGCCAGTGCTTGGCTGCGTTGGGCAGGGGCCCAGACCGCTGTCCTTGGCTGCGGAGGCTGTGCCAGCACGGGGCTGCCCCGCTATGCTGGCATCGGGAGCGTGCCTGCTCGGGCCAGGAGTGGGGACCACTCAGCGCTCGCAGCTGCAGTTTCTGCACTGCCGGTGCCCGGGGATGTGGGGACTTCCCAGACAGGCCCCCCAGGGGCTGGGCCCAGAAATCCCCTTCCCGGCGTCAGCTCCCGGTTTCTGCCCTCGAGACTCCCCCGGGACCCTCTGTGCTCACTTTTGGGAAGTGCCGCGGCCCGGGGAATCCAGAGCAGGCGGTGCCTGCCCTGGGGGGTGCTTGCTGTCCTCCCTCCCGAGCAGCAGCGGCCTGGCGGAGGCCGCAGCCAGCAGCACAAGGCCAGCAGCCTCCGAGCCAGGCCGGAGGCTGTCACTGTGGTGTTGTGGCCGTGGCTGTCACTGTGCGAGGAACTGGGTGGGCTGTGACTGGGGCACCCCTGAGACAACGGCGTTCCTGCCCTGCTGTGTGCCGTGATGGGGAGTCCAGGGAAGGGCTCTGGAGCAGAGCGGCCTGGAACGTCCCTGGGGACTGCGCAGGGACTGCCCTGAGGGAACTGCGGCATGGCAGTGGCCCTGGGGGCTGAGCTGGGTCCCAGCACTGCTCATCTTCCCGTTTCTGGGCTGACGTCTTTGTGGGGACAGTGAAGCCGGGCCCCGTGGGCAGCGGCAAGGGACTCTCCAGGGCCACGGCTCTGGGTTACTGTGGGGGAAATGAAGTGAAACCTCTGAACTTCTGTCACAGGAATGAGCTGGTGAGGCTGGGGCCGACCCTGTCCTCACCATGGCCTGCAGCTGACTCCTGCCCCTGCCCGCACCTTGTTAAACGGCGACGGTGCAGACAGGACTATGGCTCTGCGGTGCTGGTACGCAGCAGGCAGGAGCCACCTTCCCATCTCCAGCGGGACCCCCAGCTCCAGCCGCTCTCCTAAGACCGCTGTGCCAGCCAGGGCCCGGGTGGGTCCCTGGGACAGCAGCAGGAGGGCCCGGGGCGGGTACCCTTCCCGCGACCCCCACGCTGAGCCGGGCGGGCCGGGCTGGGGGTCGCCGGTCTTGGCCGGCAGCGTTGCTCCGGGCCGAGTTGTGGAGGGGCTGCCCGGGCGGGGAAGCCCCGGGCGGGCCGCGGCGGGCTGCTCAACGCCCCTTTCCTGGGCGGGAACTGGCCGAGGCGTTATAGGGCGGGCGGCTGGGGCGCCAGGCCGGCGTCATGAACCGGCTCGGGCTGCTGGGGTTGCTGGGCGCGGGGCTGCTGGCGGTGAGTGGCACCGGGACAGGGGCTGGGGAACAGGCGCGGTCTGGATACCGGCAGCTGCCTTCTCGCGGGCAGAGCCCCGGCGCACAGCCGTCGGACTTGCTGGGAAGCGGCAGGGTCCGCCCGTTCTTGCCCGCCCCTTCGGCGCGGCTCGTCCCCGGGAGGGGCTCATGGCCGGGGCCGTAGCTGTGGCGGGGACAGCGGCAGCGGCAGCTGCGGCAGCACCGAACCAGCCGGCTCCAGTCGACCCGGAGGCCTCCGCCCGCGGGGAGGAGAAAGCTCGGCGGGCGAGCCTCGGCCCAGCCCCGTCCCACTTTCGGTTTTCCTCCGAGGAAGCGGGGCCCGCGGAGTGCGCAGCCCGGCTCTGCGCCGGGACGGGAACGGGCGCCCGCAAACAGGGACGAGCAACGGTGAACCTGGGGGGTCCACTGTCCCGGGCACAGCGCGGGCCCGCAGCCAGGTTGCCCCCGTCGCGGGGCTCAGGGACAGACGTGCTGCTGACGCCCCTTTCACTTCCCGTTCTTCTCCGTGTCAGATGTGACAGCGGGGCCGCTTCCCCGCTGCCGGCTTAGGTGTCCCCATGCCAGACCTGCCAATGTCTCCCGGCCCCATCGCTGCCTCACTGAGCCAGGGTGGGTCGGCTGCTCCCCGTGCCCAGGTCCGCAGCCATGCTGGCAAGGACACAGAGCGATGTGCGGTCACTGTCTGGTAGGAAATGTGAAGCCACCGTGCCCGAGTCACTGCCGCCCCACTTCAAAGAGGGCACCGGTGGCAGCAGGCAGCGCGGGCGGCTCAGCTGCGGTCTGTGGTTAGTGCAATGCTGGGAAGAGTGGTATGAGGGAGGCCTCACCTCGGGAGGTGAGTTAGCACGGGTTGGCACACGCGTACTGGGGACCAGCACGAATCCCCAGGTCTTGTTTCTTGCAGTGCTGGCAGACTGATGCCGCTGTAAGGTGCTTTGCAAAGCAGTACGAATACAAAGGCAGGTGCTGCAACCGCTGTCAGCCAGGTATGGAGAGACCCTTCCCCTCTCTGGCCACTCTGTGGGCTGGCTGTGCCAGGACCTGCTGCCTGGTCACAGTGAAACATGCCCAGCTCAGTGTGACCAAGCCCCTTCCCCCCCTTGCCAGCAGTGCTGACAGCTTTACCTCCCTGTATCAACTGGGACCTTATTGGTGCCCTGGGAGAGAGTGCTCCCTACACCTCCTTGCATCTGCCACGGCCTTCTTGGGGTTGTCTGTGCTCCTGCAGCTGCAGGACCAAATATTGCAGAGAGAGTGCTGCCACTGACACTACCAAGTGGCAATGGTACTTGCCAGCTTCCACTCTCACTGCCAGTTCATCTTCTAGCTCTTGGAGTGCTGGAGGCAGTGAATGGCCCCTGGCTCTCATGCCCTAGCACCAAGAATCCCTCCCTACCCATCCCTGCACATCCACCAGGCAAGCTGGTCCCTCCAGCCCTGTTTCCCAGAGTGGCATCAGGGTACTGGGTAGTATGCCACAGCAGCCCTGGCACCTGCAGCTGCCAGTGCCCCAGTCCTGCTGGCACAGCTGCTGCCTGGAGAGGAGTAAAGCTCTCTTGCCCCCTCCTCATCAGCCTCTGTTGCAGGGGAAAAGCTGGTCTCTGAATGTGATGGCACAGAAGAGTCTGTCTGCACCCGTTGTGAGAGTGGGCATTACCAGCAGAGCTGGACCAAGGAGAGGCACTGTGCGCCCCACGACATCTGTGAGGACAGTAAGTGCTGCCTGTGCCAGCCAGCCCTAGCCTGGGGGTCCTGCAGGGCTTAGTGCCTCTGCAGGCTCACCCATCCAGTGTCTCACTTTGCCTCTGCTCCCTTTGCCCAGATGCTGGCCTCGTTGTGAAGACAGAAGGAAATGCGACGCACAACACAGTGTGCCAGTGCCAAGCTGGCATGCACTGCTCTGACTCCAGCTGCCAGACCTGCCTGGAGAACCTGCCCTGCCAGCGTGGCTTCGGCTTTGTGGCAGGTGGGTCTGACCAGCTCCTCCCTCTCAGCAGGACTGGTGCTCTGGCAGCACTGATCTTGGATCCTCCCAGGGAAGGGGGGTTCTACTAGCAAGGTGCCCCTGGCAGGGCTTTGGGAGGTCTGTGGTGCCCGTGCCCAGCACCATTGCCACAGGGAGCGCTGCTTGCGTGACGCCCGCACACGCAGCGAGGGACATCCTGCAGCCTGCACTCACCTTCCTGTCACCTCTGCTCCTTTCAGCCAAGGCCATGGCCCGGATGGCCTCTCCCTGTGAGCCCTGTGCAGAGGGCACTTTCTCCAACATCTCTTCTAAAACAGAGCCATGCCACCCCTGGACAAGGTATTGTCTGAATGCTGGTCACCTCCTCCATGAGCATGCCCTCTGCTGCCAGCCTCCTCAGTGGCCTTGGGGACCAGGCAGGTGGGATGGTCTCTGAGGGACACAGTGTCAGATTGTGAGAGGAGCAGAGCTGTAAGGAGGGTGCTGAGGTGTCCATGTTGATGTGACTAAGCTCGAGGCAGAATCCAGGCGCTCTGACCGTCTCTCAGTGGGTGTGCCAAGTGCTGTGCCATCCAGGAACATCCATGCTGCACTGGGGAGCAAGGGATTAGGGGCTACAGGCAGCCACCCTGCCCTGTCCAGGCTCCCCTCTCAGCATGCTGCTTGGCTCAAGGCACCAGCCCTCTCCCCGGGGAGTCTGGCTTTGAGGATACCACCAGCTGGCAGGTTGTCCCTGCCTTTAGAAAGCTGCTTGAGGGTTAATTGCTCTCCCTGGTAGAAATGTAAGCCTTGTTTCCAGGGTGAATTAGTTTTGCTTCAGCTGCCAGCCATTGGATTTCACTTTGCTTTCATCTTTGCCCAGAAATTACCTCCCCATGGAGCCACTTGTAGCCTGTCATAGAGGCATCTCTGAGCTGTTCTGTGATAGCTGCTGTGTCCGAGTCCCAGGCTCTCCCTGACTGGGCAGGTCTCACACATGTGCTCTGTCCTGTCCCTTGTCCTCATCTTCAGCAGATCTGGCAACTGCAGACCAGGACCCTGGGGTGGGGCCATGCTCTGTCCCTGTCATGCCACACAGGTGCCCAGCAGGTTCAGTGCAGCACATTTCCCCACACAGCTCTGGTGGCTGCCCAGCTCCAGCTGTTCCTCCTCAGGGACCTTCTATGTGCCCAGGCTGCTGTGTTGGTTACATGGTCTTATTCTTCCCTGCAGCTGCGAGGAGAAGGGGCTGGTGGTGAAGGTGAAAGGGACAAACACCTCAGATGTGATCTGTGGTAAGCACCTGGTGCCTTGTGCCAGGCAGTGCAGAGCAGGGACCTCCCATGCTCTGGTTACTGCAGTACAGGGAGGAGCTGGCCCATGGCTACTTCTGGGAGTGAAGAGTCTGGCCACTGTCATGAGGCCTTCTTGCTCCTCTCTGGCCCTGTGGGAATTTCCTGCAGGACCGGGCCTGGAGCAGAGGCAGCTTGGGGCACTGGGTGCCCGCTGATACCCTCTCCTCAGCAGAGTCGGGCGGGCGCCCCTCGCTCTCAGTGCTGATCCCCATCACAGCTGCTGTCGTCACCTGCCTTGTGGGCATCTGCATCTACTGCCTGGTCCACACAGGTAAGGGAGGAGCCAGGACATGGGAACCATACATAGGCCAGGGTGGCATAGGGGTGAGGAGCCAGCCAAGGGAGGGCAGCGGCTGCTGAGACAAAAGCAGGGCAGCAGTTCTGGGGACACCGCTGGCTGTGACTCCCAGAGCCTGTTGCCCAGCTGGGTCAGTGGGCTCTGTCCTTGGAATTAGCTCTGCTTGCACCACTGCAGCCCAGGCTGGGCTAGCTCCTGGAGGAAAGTGCCAGTGTCCCACAGGTCCAGCCAGGCTTCCCCACTGCACCTGGCAATAGGCACAGTGTCAGCTGCAGGAGCTCCAGTGCAGCAGCACCAAGCCCCACCTGAGCCCTGAGAGCTTGCAGCAGCGCAGGGCAGAAGTGGTCCCCACTGACTGCTGCTTTCTCTGTCCCCTTTCCATCCAGATCCCAGGCGACAGGTGCAGAAGCAGGTGAGTCTGCCCAGAGCTCTCCTCCAGCTGTGGGTTGGGGTCCCTTCCAGGCACAGCCAGGGATGTACAAGCATCAGAGAGCCACAGAACAGGGTGGGAGGGGTGGGGGCTGTCCTAGGGCTGCCCAGCTGGAACAGGAGAAGGGCTGGGCTAACCCTGGGATGCCGCTGGCAAACGCTGGGACAGGAGGGACCTGCACAGAAGGAGGCCTTGCTGTACATGAGCGCACAGCAGGGGAAGATGCGGGTGCAGGGGTGGGGGACAAGGCTGCCTGCCCCTGACCCCTGCCCCTGTGCAGGCAGAGACTGGGAACATGGAGAACCTGGAGTCCAAGCAGGCTGAGGAGATGGAGGATGAAATCTTACCTCCTGGGCAGGAGACCCTGCTCAGACACCAGCCTGTGGCCCAGGAGGATGGCAAGGAGAGCCGCATCGCAGAGCAGGAGAGGCTGTGAGGGCACTGGGCAGTGCCTACACAGGAGCACAGATGGGGCCCGCAGTGCTGGCTCCTCTGTCCCCTTGGCAGAGGAGACAATGTGGCCTGGCTGATGGGACATGGCAGCAGACATGGCACAGCCACCCCTGTGGCAATGCCACAGCAGTGCCTGGCATGGCAGAGCCCGGTGCCAGTGCCTGCCCGAGATGCTGTGGGCAGAGCTCAGGAGCCTGCTTGCCGGAGGTGCCAGGGCTGAAGTGTGGAACCACCCTGGCAGAGTACAGCTCAGCCAGCCCCTGTAGCACCCAGGCGGTCCACCCAGGCTGGAGCTGGGCACAGCGGGTGCTGGCGCTGTAGCAGGCCGGGCGCCCAGTGTTGATGGGCTCTGTGGGGACAAATAAAGGCAGGGTTGGCTGTCGCCGTCGCTCGTCTCGGCCGGGAGATGGTGCTGCGGGGCTGGGCACGGCTGGGCTCGGTGCTTCTTCCCGGCACCGCTGCCCGAGTCGTGATGAAACTTTATTACCCTCCCCACGTGTCGGAGCAGCGCAGCCTGCAGCACCCCCACCCCGGGCTCCCTGCTGCACTGGGGCTACCAGTGGAAGGAGGGACGCTTGCAGCTCCGGAGAAGGGGAGAGGAGAGCCACCATCAGCTGTCCTTCCTCTGTGCCCACATTGCCCCTCAGCCTCCAGCACACCCTGAGCCCGGGTGTGCTCCCCCCTGGAGATAGCGGTCAGAGGCTCCTGGTACTGCGGCAGCTCTGACCCCTGGTCCTGGGCTGGGAGTGCAGGGGCTCCAGTCCATACCAGCACATCCCCTGGGCCCGTGCCCTGGGCTCACCCTGCATCGAGTAGTCAGGGTGTGCTGGCAGAGCTGCACCTTACCTGCTGAGCCGTCGTGGGGCTTCTCACTGCAGGGCTGGGGGGGATGGGGGAGCAGGCAGCAGCAGGACCGCCAAGGGCCCTGGCTTCAGTACTGATGCTAGACTGCAGTGGCACCAAGCCCAGCACAGGCCCCTTGAGCAGCTGCAGCCCGTGACCCATCACCACCCCAGAGCACACAGCATGGCAGAGGAACAGCCATAAATCCCAGAGCCAGGAGCAGCCACAGCACAAAGCTGCTTTTACTGTAAAGGCAGTGGCACATTATTTAAGGCTCCTCTTAAAACCTAACGTTAGGTTTAATAAGGAAGATAAAAGCATGTCACCAACTCTCCCTACCAGGGCTCTGTGCTCCTGGCAGTGCTAGCAGGGTGGTTCCAGGGCTGGGCAGCATCCCCTCAGCACCAGCCCAGTGAACACCCTGCCCTTGGGAACATGCAGTTCCGATTCCTGATGGCCCTGCCCTGGCTGGCATCACAGTAAGCCACAAACACAGAGCCTTGCCCTCCCTGATGGATTCTTCCCACATCACCAGGCTGGTCCCTCCTGCTCCCTGCCATCCCCAGCACTGACCTGTCCCTGTCAGCACGCAGCGCTGGGTGCCCGCTGCCACGTGTCAGACATGTGCCATCTCATTAGCACCTCTGGCCCCAAAGAGAGAAGGGAGAGCTTGTGAGACCTAATTGAATGTAACTAATGATTCACTCTGCAAATGCTGTGTTTAAATGGGATGGTGAGGGACAGAATTACTCATTCTGGAAAGGGGAGAGAGAGAAGACAGAGCAAACAAATGGGGGCTGGCGCTGGAGCTGCAGCAGCCTCGCTCCCTGGAATACCAATTACTGGATGAAGCGATTGTGTAAATCTTTACCCAGGGAATGGACCCCACCAGTCACTTACTCCTGTCCTCTGGTTATGATGCTGCAATGAAAAATTGTCCTGCTCTCCAGTCCAGGGCTCCCAGATGCAGTCTTGGATCAGCTTCTCCCAGAGCTGAGGTCTTGCTGAGGAGGCTGAGCGCTTGGCAGGGATGCCCTTTGCTCCTGGAGTCCTGGCACAGGCAGCTCTGGGCTCTCGCCTCCATTGAAGTTGGATGATGCCTTGCAGCACCCTAGGACCCAGGGAGACTTGGGTTGGTCAAGGACCCCAATGCCATGTGAAGAGCAGGCAGGTCACCCAGGGCCCCCAGTGCCTGGTGCAGAGGTACCCCAGGCCTTCTGCCTGCAACTTTCCTGCCCTCTCCTTGAGTGGGCCCAGCCCTGCCTGGCTCCATCCTGTGCCTCTCACAGTGCTTGGACATCTCTCCCAGAGCTCACCAAAGAGGGAGAACATGGTGCTCCCCAGCCTCTTCCCAAACTGCAGTGTTTCCCAGCCTGATCTCTGCTGCACAGGCAGGAGGTGCACACTTACCAGCAACCATCACCATTGCTTGTCTCTGCCACATCGCTGAGCCCCAGACCCCTCAGATGTCTTCTTCCAAACACCCATTTCTGTCCTCAGCAGCACTCTGGGATGGGACAGAAGGTCCTGGCCACATGGAGCAGGGAAAGTCCTCAGTTCCTTTCCTGGAGGTGCAGAGCAGCTGCAGCCTGGGCTCCTGCCACAGGAGCTGCTGAGGACCCATCTGCTCCCATGCTCCCTGCAAGCAGCACTGTGAGGCACTCAGCAGCCCAGGCACTGGTTACAGGGACAAAGACCACCCAGCTCCCGTGTCGTGCTGCAGCCAGGAGCAGAGGCAGTAGCCCCTGAGGGAGGGCTGCACTCCTCTGCAGGCACCCATGACCCTACAGCACTGTAGGAACTGCAGCTCCCCAGCTCCAGAAACAGCATTAGGGTCACTCTGGGGGGAAACAGACAGCAAAGAGGGGGCAAAACCCTCCAGCCTGTCCTACCTGGTACCCAGTGGGGATGAGATTGCTGCCAGCAAAGAGTCTCCAAGCAGTGGAGATGTGTGTGGGCGTGAGAAGGGAGAAATAACATCATCATCATCATCATCACAGCAAAGGCAGCTGAGCAGCTCCGTTCAGTACTTATTGGCTTGCTTCTGTTTATCTATAAATAATTGCAGCAGCACAATAGACTCTTACGACTGCCAAAGAGTTTGTCTCCCTCCAGCAACTGTAGTGCCACACTGCTGCCACCTTATCTGCTCCTAGAAAGATGAGGGTGGGAAAAATATTTACTGCCAGGGATATTTGTCATCTGCAAATTACCTCTGCCTGAAATCCACAGCAGGCACAGGACTGGCAGTGCTGATCTGTGCTGCAGACGTGAGCCAGGGGCTTCTCCCTGCTGCCCCAGACCCACCAGAGCCTCCTCCTGCCTGCCCAACAGGCAGCACTGTGCTGGCAAACTCATCAAATGTGCCAAGCCCTACCACAGGCTGCAGTGGCAGCCCGAGGGATGAGGGAAGCAGCAGAAGATGCTAGCTTGGTGCCCAGGTGGTGGCCTGACACTGAGGAGCACTGTGACAGGACAGCTGGCGATTCAGTCAGAGTTGGCAATGCTGGCAGCTGGGGCAGTGTCCCACCCTAGCACAGCAGCCCCTGGCACCCACCAGCTTGAAAGCCCCAAGCCTTGCTGCTGTGCCACAAAGAACAAACACACCACGAGGTGCTACTGCTCTCCCAGCACTTGACACCCCCCCAGCCTCACTCTGCCTGCTGCCACCACAGCCTCCCCGGCACTGGGACTTCTCATACCCTGCAGCCCAGGGGCTCTTGCACAGCACTCACCACTGCAGCATGCAGGAGCAGATCCGGCTGGCATGGCACCAGCCACTGGGCTATCACCGAGTGCAGAACTGATGCATCTGTGTGCAGGAACCTCCAGCCCCTGACCAGGCACCAACAGCTCTGATTGAAAGAAGCCAGAGCAGGAGCAGCAGCTCTCGGCCAAGCCCTCATCACTGCTGCACCCAGCAGCACGACCCCAACAACTGCTCGAGGAGGTGGCGCTGCATAGGACGCATCAGGCATCCAACTTGTGCCAGAGCCTGCAGCTGCCAGTGGATGGGGCTGCAGCCATGGCATGTCCCACACAGCCGAGGCAGGCCGGGCAATGTCGGCCAGATCAGCACTGGCAGGGCCGCCACAGGTTGCTGTGGAGGGCAGTGGAGGAGCCACTTCTGGGCTGCTGAGTGCAAGCCATGCAGGCTTCAGTGCTCTTGCCAGAGCTCTTGGACTGGTGCTGGGAGAAGCCATTCATTGCATCTGAAATTTCACTGTGAAGACATGCTCTGCCTGGGCACGCAGAGCTGGGCACGCAGAGCTGGGCACAGGCAGCTGTCTGTGCTTGGGAGATTGCTTCCTACAAGCAATTAAAGGGAAGCGATGGCTTGGTGGCCGTTGGGGGGCACAGTGTGGCTCCTTGCTGAGCTGGTGCCAGGTCCCTGCTGTGCAACCCAGAGTACCAGCCCTGGGCCCAAGGGAGCAGCCTCAGCACAGGGGTTGGGGAGAGCCTGCACCCACCAAAAACGCTGTGGGCTGCAGCCCTCCACCGTGTGCTCAGGGTGGGGGGAGGGTGGCCCCATTGAGGCTGCTCCATTGCTGCTCCTATGGCCGTATCAATGATCTGCTGAGTGGCTCTTCCCCTCCTGCTGCTGGGTGCCCACTCCCTTCTGATGCCCACCTTTGCTGTGGCCATTGCTGGAATCCCCAGCCTGGGATGCACCAGTGCCACCAGAGCTGGGTCTCACCACCCCTCCACACACCACCTCACCCCACCTCAGGGGGTTTGCCAGGGCAGGGACCCACCTGGCTCCCTTCCACACGGGGCACTGTGTGCACATTGGCAGTGTGCTGGCTGGCAGCAGCTCAAGCTGGAGCCCTCCCTGGGATGACCCACTGCCCCCTCCCACCCTCACCCCAGCACCACCAACCCCTGGCAGAGCTGGCAGTGCGCCATGGCCCCAGCACTGCTCTGGGCAGCGAAGCAGAGAGACACCCCATGTGAACTGGGGATGCAGCATGGCACAGCCAATGTGGCAAAGCTCTGGCACCATCTTCCATCACATTTGGGCTGCGAGTGTGGCAAGCACAGCTTGAGTGCTGGGCTGCTCGGACAGCTGGGGGCTTGCCCTGGTTCTGGTCTGCTCAATGTTTTCATTAAGGACCTGGATGATGGAATAGAGAAAGCTGTTATTAAATTTGCAGATGACACAAAGCTGGGAGGGCCTACAAGTGTCTTGGAGGACAGGATTAGAATTCAAAATGATCTTGACAAATTGGAGAAATGGACTGGAAAAAATAGGATGAAATTCAGCAGGGACAAGTGAGAGCAGAACGCCGAGGCGGGGACAAGCGGCTGTGCAGACAGGCTGGGGATGGCAAGGCTGGCAGCATGCAGCCCAGCCGGGCGCGAGGCCATGCAGGCACTTGGCAGGACCAGGGCAGGCAGGTGGCATGCTGCCCACCCAGCCCAGTGCCCTTTGGGAACCAAAGGAGTGGGGTAGTGGGGAGGCAGGAGGGCTGGGTGGAAGGACCAAGAGGGTCTGCAGAGAGAAACCTCCTCTGGCCTCCAGCATAGGCAGACCCCTTGGAGCTGTGCCAGGGGTGCTCCCCAGGTCCCACACACCTCTCCCGTGCTGGGCAGGAACCACAGCGAGATGCAGCTGGCTCCTGTGCACATGGGAAGCAGGTGAAACAAGCCCCTCTGCCCCCTCCCCAACTGCCCCTCTAAGCCTTTGCCAGCTCAGAGCCATACCATCTGCTGTCCTGTGGTGCCCCAGGGAGATGCCCCTAAGCCAGCCCCAAAAGCTGCTGGGCACTTCCCACTACAGCCCTGCTGGGGCAGAGCCTCAGGCAGTGGCAGAGCCCAGTGCCAGTACATAGACTGCCCACCGGCACTGGGAGCTTCCCTCCGCTCCAGCGATCAGAGCCCAGCGATCAGAGCCCCAGCCAGCACCCTGCCGGGCTCCGCACACGCTGAGAGTCATTTAAATAAATTAAGGAGACATAATAAATCAAAGGGAAACGAGGGGCTGCGCCGGGGGCAGGGGAGTCACTCCGATTTAATTACAGTGACAAGCCTCCCGCAATGACAGGGCAGAGAGTCCCACACGCAGCGAGTGCAGATGTGCCAGAGCGGGCACAGCTCCACAGCAGTGCTGGCAGCATCGCTTCAAGCCTGTGCCCAGCACAGTACCAGCTCCACCCAGGTAGAAAATGATGGGCACTGGCCGCTCCCGGACCCCAGCAACAGGTGTCTGTGTGGACAGGCCACACCCTGGCAGCACGACGAGGCTGCTGGCAGTGACCACAGAGCCACCGGCAATGCCTGATCCAGTGAGGAGTTGCTGGGGAAGACTCCCCAGCCCATGCCGCTGCCCAGGCCCTGCCAAGCAGCCGGAACCACAGCTCAGTGGTGCCAGCAGCATCCTTCCAGCACCAGGCAAGATTTACAGCCTGTCCCCTGCTGTTTAAAGGCTCTCGCTCACGGCTGCGGCAGCGACTCCAGAAAGAGCTTTGTGTAGAGGCAGCAAATTTATGAGACTGGCTCCAAATCCCCAGCCACATCAGGGGCCAATTCGTCTTCCCAGGGCTAAGGATGAAATTAAATTATTGTAAAATAAATCTGTAAAAATGATGAAGAGAGCACGGCCGGGCAGCGAGGGCGGGGCGGGCACACGGAGGCGCTGACGGATGGGGAGTGCCCGCTGATGGAGCGCCCGGGCACAGCAGCGCCGGGGTTGTTTCGCTGTAATCTCACTAAAGAGATGTTGTTTACAGGGGGAAAAAATAAAGGGTGTTTGGGGGAGGAAATTATATTTCAAGGTTAAAGGGAAAAAAAACGGAGCGAGTCTCCCAGCGAAGCCTCTCACAGGCAAGGCAGCTGCAGAGGCCGGGGTGGATGCCAGAGGGCAGCCAGGTAGGAACACGGGTGGGAGGCAGTGCCTTGCACACGCGTGTGCAAAGGCCAGGGCCAAGTGCGTGCCAAGAAGGAGCATGCCAGTCGGTTTGGTCTCAGCCACACAGCCAATGCTGGGCTGCCAGCTCTTGCCCTGCCAGCTCAGGTGCGGGGCAGGAACAGGCA
Organism: Eubucco bourcierii; assembly: GCA_013396675.1. NCBI lineage: Eukaryota > Metazoa > Chordata > Aves > Piciformes > Ramphastidae > Eubucco > Eubucco bourcierii. Next base: position 198,603 of record VWZE01017703.1, read on the forward strand.
ATGGATGTGGGTAGGGATGGGGACAAGATCCGTCCCCAAGGGACACCCAGCTGGGCATAATCTTGACAGTGATTGCCTGGGTTCACGGTGGGGGAGGACAGTGAGACCTGTGGATCCAGGACAGCTGGAGGAGCTGGGCATCCCTGTGGGTGCCACCAGCCCACCCTGATGATGCCACATACGCGGTAGACAACAGAGCAAACTCTGTTCCCCAACTCTGGCACTGCCAAGGGGTGCTAAGCTCCACAGCAGGGAATGCTTGGCCCAGATTGATACCAGCAAGTGCTAGTTCCCATGACAAGCCCCGCAAGGGGGACCTGAAGCAATCATCAGCCCCCAGCCCAATGCCTGAGGGCAAGGAGCACAGCCAAGCAAGGGCACTGCGCAGTTATTTGCAGTTCCCAGTTTCAGTCTCATCCTACAAGAAAGATGCTGCAGAGATTTTTTTTTTTTTTTTTTTTCCTGGGGGGGATGATTGAGGGGAGAAAAGTCTTCATCCTAGGCTGTGCTGGCCGGCCATCAAACAATGGACCATTAGCAGGGCTCAGCACAGGGAAGGGATTTATTTAGGAGCCAAGGTTGCAAAGACAACCCAGCACCAGGTGCTTAATAGTGTTTCAGAGGTATCCGGGTGCTGCAGCACTCAGAAAATGCAGCTTCAGGGAGTACAGAGACTTTTTTGCTTCACTTCTGTGAAACCTCACAATGCCAGCAGAGATTTCTCAGCTCTGCCCCGAGCACGAAAGCAGTGTGGAGAGCACAGCAGCTTTGCAAGGTTAACATCCCAGCCAGCTCCCAGACCCAACACATCCCAGCTGCCTCAATGCTGCCACACCAGCTCCCACTGGCACAGCTCAGCCTGTCACAAGGTGTACCCACATGCTTGTCCCAACCCAGGGCTGCTTACAGGGCTCATTAAATCCAGGGGCTCCTCTGTGTCTCCAGAAAGAGCACGGTGAGCACAGCACAGGGGTGGGAAGCATTCTGTAGTCCCGGGAACTGCTCCCAGGTAGGGTTGGCAATGGCAGCGGCCCCCCTCGCACATTTCCAGCTGCTTGTGCCATTGCCCCGAGGCACCAGAGGGCTCTGCCTGCGCGTTCCCAAGCTTTGATATCTTGGTCACTTACCAAGAGCCTCCTCGCTTCTGCAGACGCTCCAGCACAGGCCAGCAAGGAGGCAGGATCTCTTCTGCTCCTCTTATCACCTGGTAGGGGGATGGAGAGCACTGCCCTAAATCAGCCTCACATGGCCGGGGTCACGCCTGCTCGGGGCACAAACGAGCTCCTGCCCTCCGACCCTGCTGCTCGCCTGCCCCCGCGGAGCATCCCAGTACATCCCCGTCCAGCCTGGGAGGTCCCATGGCTGAATGACTCCTCACCTACCCCCGTTCCCGTGGCTGCTGAAGCAGAGTGGACTGAAGGGTCTTTGGCAGCCAGGGCAGCCCCCGTCCCGCAGCCTCGCGTGGCAGCAGGCACAGAAGCTGGCAGCAGGGGCCGGGGGCAGGGGCTGGCGGCCGCCCCGCGCAGCGGCTGTGTGCCGAGCTGGAAGTAAAGAGTTAGTGAGCAAGCAGACGTTCGGTAATTCATGGCCACCGAACCGTAAGAGAACAACAGCAAACAATCACAGAGGAAAACGGGGAAGAACCTGAGATCGTTAGGCCAATGGTTGAAGCATGAAGAGAGTGCCAGGGGAGCGGGGCCGCGGTCATGCCATGCACGGATGGAGGGGGCGATGCCAGCTGCACCGCAGTGCCATGCCCCCGGCCTGCCACCCTGGCCCAAGGGCCCTCGATGGGGCTGTCAACCCTGTGAGGGCTGTGCCGGGCACGTGCCTAGCCCAGGGGATGCAGGGCAGTCCCATGTGCCAGCCCTTGGTGCCCTCCAAGCCTGGCTGGCTGGCAGGGAGCTTGTTCACGGCTTCAGGAAGCAGGGAGGGCAGAGCTGCTCTCCTTAATTATAATTAGTGATGCTTACCACGGGAGTTTGCAAACATGGTTTAATTAGAGCAGCCAAGCTCCCTCCGCATGCTGCACCTTCCCTGGGGCCAAGGACAGAGCAGAGCACAGGGAGAAGGAGTTGGGGGATGCTGGGCAGGGCTTGGCTGCTGGGCCCACACAAGAGTTAGCCCTTCCCTTTACCCACAGCCGTGGCCTGGAGGGGTGGCATTGCTCAGCTCAGTTTGGCTCATCATGGGCAATCCCCATGCCTCTGCAGAGACCCCCTCCCAGGGTCCCAGCACCACCAGGCCTTCACTCTGCTGCTGGGGCTGGGGCAGCCCTGCACAGAGACTCAGCCAGAGGCCAGCAGACACTGAGCTGGGAAATTGAATCTGCAGCCACAAGAAAGGGCTGCAGAGTCTCTAGATGCACGAACCTGCTTCTTCTGTCAAGAAGAAAAATAGGAAAGGGGTGCAGGGAATTAGACAAAAGCCACAAAGCAGAGGAGGGCAAAGAGCAGGCAGTGGCTGACAGCAGCCCTGGCATGGGCACAGCTGGTGCTGAACCAGGGCAGGGCAGAGCCCCATGGTGGAAAGGACTGCTTCTCTCTCCAGATGGATCTTGCAGCAGCCTCTGTCTGCTGGCCCCAACACTTTGGGCTGGTGCTCTGGTTTGTCCTTGCAGCCTGGCCTTGGCCTGTGGCTGAAGGCCACAGCCCTCCAGTGCCCAAAGCTGTGCAGATCTGGGAGCAGGACTGTGGGAGTCATCACTAAGTGCCAGGAGGGGATGGGCTGAACCAAGAGGGAGACCCTGGCAGGCTGCATTCCTCAGTGCAGCTAAACCAGCCACTGCCCCGTGTTGTCCCATGATTGACTTGGCAATCTGCAGGGGTGAACTCTGGCAGCCTGAGTGGGAGCATCCTGAGCTCAAGGACAGTTGGCCACTGAGGCCAGGCAGTGGCAGGCAGAGCATCCACAGAGGTCGAGCTGCAGGTCTAGGGGCACGAGTGGAGAACAGGGACTTGGCCAGAGCTGCCTGCAGTGCCAGGCACTGCTCCGGGGACCTGGATGACTAATTGCCATTGTCACCAAACCTAATGAGGAGGCTGGCCAAGCCAGCTGGAAACGGCAGGTGTTAATTCTTCTTGGCAGGAGGAGTGCCGAGCCCAGAGGAGCTGCTGCACCCCAGCCTGCCCGGACTACCTCCTTGCCCAGCGAAGGTCCTGCTTGCCCTGGCACTGTGCCCCATGAGTGGCTACTCCCCACCAGCAGGATGAACCCACTTGGGTGCTGCCAGCGAGCCGAGCCCCCTCCGCGGAGCGCCGTGCTCCGGGGCGCGGTGAGGCTCAGGGCGGGGAGCGGCTGGGGCTGGTGCCTGGGCCCTGGTGGCTCCGGGGCTGTGCACGGTGCTCGCCGTGTCCCCGCGGGGCTGCGCGGCAGGGAGAGGGCTCCGTGTCGCGGTGACAGGTTTACAAATCACCGCTGCCGAGCGCGGAGCCAGCTCGGCCGCCGGCATCCATCCCGCACTAATTACTGCCGCCCCCAGGAGCCCATCTCGCTGTAAGTGACAAAAGGCAATTACAAAGCAGTTGTGAATAAAGGGGACACCTCCGGAGGGCCTGGCGGGAGGGACTGAGGTGCTTCGCTCCCTGGCGTCTTGGACTTGTGCCAGCAGTGCAGCTGGGCAGCGATGCTCGAGTTGGCTCCGCGCCCTCCCGCCCAGCACCCAGCTCAGCCCTCTGCTCGCCCACATCTCCTCCTGCCCCGGCAGTCTGCACGCCTGGCCACAGGACACCAACCACCTTCCCGCAGGCAGGGACCAGGGCAGCAGCAGCAGGTCCTCGCACACGTGTGGGGCCAAAGCCAGCCTCCGGCAGAGAGCCCATTCTGGAGCTGGGAGAGCCCCAGCATCTTCCCTGACCGGGAGCTGCGGGGAACATGGGCAACACGGGGAGAGGAGGGCAAAGGCACACTGGCAGCATCACTGTGCCCGCCTTGGGAAAGCCACAGCCCCATTGCTGAGCTGCCACCACACATGGCCTTGCAGGATACAAAGGGCAATCAGTGGCAAGTGGCACGGAACCGGGCATGAAGAGCAGCTGATTGAGGAAGAGAGGCATCAGAAGCCTCTTGTGCACAGCAGTCTCCTGATTGTGAGAGCAGCAGGTGCGGGCGCTGCCAGCTCACCTGTGGAGATGCAGCCACGGGACTGCAGAGCTGGAGGGCAAGAGAGGACACAGGCCAGACTGTGCCCTGTGTGGCAGTGCCCTGCATTCTGAAAGCATTTCTCTCCTGCTCCAGCCTCGCAGGGACAGACCATCTGGAAACATGTGCCAGGCAAGCCCAGGGGGAGAAGTGGGCAGGAGCACCAGGCCACAGCCTTCAGCTCTCCAGGGAGCAGAGCCTGTCAGCAGGACAAGCTTTGCCTGCCTCGAGCTGTGCCAGCTGCCGGTGCTGCCATGCAGCCAGCCTCAAGGCACAGCAGAGCACAGAGCTTCCCAGCGAGAGGTGAGAGTGCCCCGGGCAGACCTGCAGCCCTGCAAGCTCCATCATGAGACTCTCAGGCAGCCCTGGCCCCTCTGCTCACCCTCTGTGCTGGCAGTGGTGCCAGCTGCACGTGGCTCCTGTTGCAGCAAGTGCCCAGCAGACCCACGGCTGCCACGGGGTGTGTGGGTCTGACAGAGCCACCGCACGCTCCAGAGGTGGCAGATGGCAGGATGTGCTGTTCCTGGGATGATCTCCACCATCTGCTGGCTCTAACTGACTTCCTGCAGGTCTTCAAAAACAAAAAGGCAGTTGCAAGAAGAAAATTGTTAATTAAAACACTTTTTGATTAGACAGGCAAATATTTACCAGGTCTGACTGACCCTGTCCACTCTATTGCCTGCCTGCAGACTGCACGCTCAGCAGATATCTCAGCATCTGTGCCAACCATTGCCCTGGGTAACCCCCACCCCGAGGTGTGTCTGCAGCAGGGGGCTGGCCAGTGGAGGAGGGATCTTGGTGCTGCCAAGTGGAGTGACTTCGGTTTTAATGTGGTAAGAAACTGATGGATGAGTCTGAGTGAGCGAATGCTGGGTGCCAGTTGCCCATGTGAGGCTCCAGCCCTTGGCCAACTCACCGGGCACACAGTTCTACACAAAAATTCTGCCTGCATTGCTCAGCAGAGGACCTGAAGAGGAGCTGTGAGGAGGTGAGGAAGGCTCTTGAACCTCTTCTGCTTAAATCCTCATTGCCAGCCTCTCTGCTCCCACCACAGCAAGTGGGAATGGCTCCAGTCCCACCACACAGCCTGCCAAGGATGTGCTGCCAGTGCATGCCTGTCGTTAGAGCTGCCTGCCTGTAGGGCTCAGCACCTGCTGGAGACCAGAGGGGCTAGGAAGGAGCATGCAGCATGGCATGGCACAGCATGGCATGGCACAGTGCAGCACGGGCCAGAACAGCATGGCAGAGCACAGCGAGCACCAACCAGCAGCTCTGATAGGAGAAAAAACCCTGGGCATCAGGCCTGGCAAAATGGCAGGGTGGTCGTGAAGGGCCATTCCCATGATCTGGCACCATTTGGAGTCTTATTAATGGAGTGAGGAAGCTAACTGTGATTAGAGTAATGATGGCCTAGATAGTCTGCACTGAAGGGATCCTCAAAATCAAACAAAAAAGGAAAAGGCAGAGTAAGAGGTCTGAAAACAGAGCAGTGAGAAGCCATTTCTGTACCAGCAGCAGGATCTCAGGGGGGCACAGATCTGCATCCCCAGAGCTGGAGACTGCATGGCTCTTCATACATGGCACATGGGTGACAGGGGCCTGCCAGCTTCATTACCATGGCTACTGGGCTCTGCTTGTAGAGAAAGCCAAATCCAGAGCAGAGAGCAGGAGTCTGGAGGATCCCAACTCCCCGAGCCAGCAGCACTCTCACTGAAGGCAGCCACAGTCCCAGGAGGGACTGCTGAGTGTGGGACACAGGCCAGGGGGGTTGTGAGTGTCCCTGTCCTGCACGTGGTCACTTGAGCCAAGGGTGCAAGGATCAGGCCAAGCCCTTGGCAATGGGACTGGCAGGAGCCCTTCCACAGGGAGCTTACAGCCTCTGGCTGTGAAGAGCTGAGCTCCTCTCCCTTCCAGCAGCAGCAGGGAGAGCCCAGCCAGGACCCCACCACGCACTGCCCAGCTCTGCAAAGCCTGCAGGAGCAGAGCCCTTCCAGGCCAAGGATCCTCCTGCCCTGTGCCAGCTGACTCTTCATGCCTGCCCATGACAGGGGAGCTGCAGGGCATGCATCCTGTACCAGCTCCATATCCATCCTTCCTATGGGACTCAGCTGCTGAGGGCAGCAGATCCCAGGCCTCGTAAAGGCAGCAAACCTCCCACAGCTCCATGTCCCCACAGTGGTTAGGCAGGAGGCAGTGGGGCAGGGGTTTGTATATCAGGACTGCTGGAGGGCACAGCTTTCCTAAGGAGGTGGCACGCAAGTGCCCAAGGTAAGAGAGGCAGGAGCAGAGCCCATGGCTCAGCACAGCCCCTGCCAAACAGCCTTCACCTCCTCCTCACCTCAAGGACTCCTCAGGGCCCATCTCTGCCCAGTGCCTGCCGGGCTCCTGCTGCCTGGGCAGCCCTGGGCATCCTGTTCCCAGTGCTCTCCCACCCTTGCCACATATTTCTCTTCACCCCTCTCAATGTTCTCATGCTGTGAGAGATCCATCAGAAGCCTTCCACTCCAGAGGGATGTATATTATCTAAATTTGATAAGACAACTTAATTTCTCTCTGTGTCTGTTACTGGCGATAAAACCCAGAGACTTTTATGACCCCGAGTCCTCTGTAAGATTGTCAGGAACTTATTATACAAGGTGTAAGTGGATTTCTGCACGCAGATGGCTTGCAGCCAGCAGCTGTAACGCAATTCTGCAGCACATTTGGTGGAATAAATGCAAAGAGCTTGTTACAGCGAGTTAGATAAGAGAGATGGGAACGCAGCTCTGCGGGCTAATGCCGCGCCTGAGCCGCCTTCCCCTGCCTCTGAAGGACGACTCGGAGAAGTGCATTTCACGCTGAGGAAGGAGCCAAGCCCTTGTCAGAGACAGGCGGGAGCGGCTGGGCAGCCGGCGCAGTGCCCTCGGCAGGACGGGAGCCGCCGGAGCCGAGCAGCACGGGTGGGTGCCCTCCTGCTGGCAGCGAGGGGCGGCTGGGCCCTCCACGAGGTCCCCTCGGCAGCCTCATCCGTTCCAGTTATCACACAGCCCGTGCAGGCTCTGAGCAGATAAAGCCTGGTGATTTTTTATTTACTGCTTTTGCATCCCGGCGTCCTGCGGGCAGGTGCCAGGCAGCACTCTCATTTATCTCAATTTGCTCCCTCCCACCTCCCAGCCCTAATTTTTCATCAGAGCCTTGGAGGTGAAAGCCTTATCTGTGTGGCTCTCCTGCACATGGAAAGTGATCATGGCCTCTCCTTGTAGGAGTCCCGATGGAGCTCTTTGCAGGAGGAGCAGCGCGGGCTGCAGACCTGATCAGTCCCTCTGCAGCCACACCTAGCCCTGGCCAGAGCCAGACCCCACAGTGCTGTGCCCGAGGCTCCTGCGTGGGTCTGCAAAGGCTCCTCAAGGACCAATCCCAAAAAACAAATACTGGCCTGAGCTCAGAACATATCAGTGTAAATGGGACCTGCTGTAGTGGATCAGATGGTGACAGCACCTTCTGGGTGCCTGCTGGGCCCTGGCATTGTGGGCAGCCGCTGCGGCCACGTGGGCAAGTGGCACTGGTCCCTGGCCGTTGGAGCCTGCCAGAGCCAGGAGCCTGGCTCAGAGCAGAGGCTGCAGCACAACGTGGCCATGTTAGCCCTGGGTAAAGGCTGTTGTTACACACATCAGGCTTTGAAACAGAACATGTTTAAAATTCAATAGAATGAGAGATTAAAAAATAAGTTTCTTATCCGAAGGAGCCATAGAGCCAGTGAGGAAATTATGAATGTCTCGTTGTCCAAGGTTAAAGAGTGAGAGCTGAGGCATGAAAAGGCAGCAGATAAGATGAAATGTTTTCTCTTCAAATGAATGGGCTCCACTCTGCTCCGCCAGGAACGGCCAGTGTCAGCCTGACAAATTAATTCTGCACCCAGCTCTGTTCGCTGGGTGCAGGGTGCAGAGAGGCTGCTGAGCAGCAGAGCCCAGCCGCAGCCTCTGTCACCAGATCTGTGCCATGGGGCCGTGCAAGGATGTCACAACCTGTTGCTCCAGGAATGTCTTCTGGAGAGCCCTCGGCCAGAGCCACAGCTTGCTCTTTCAGCCCCTCTCTGTGGCTGAGGGAGAGGAGGGGATGCTTCAGATCTCAGGGACTGGTGGGAGCTGCAGCCACCGCTCGGCACCCCCTATGGCCCTGGTTCCGAATTCTCCTCTGCCCATGGGGAGGGCAGAACCACGGCAGCACCTCAAGGACAAGTGGACAGGAATGATGCACCCTGTGCTGGCAGCTACAGCAGCTGCAGCAGAGCTGTGCCAGCACAGGGAGCTGCTGGCAGAGCAGCCAGGTGACCCTGTGGAAGAGATTGGACCTCTCAGAAGAGACAGTGACAAATAGAGCTCCCTTCCAGCTCCAGGCGCAGGGGAAGGGGGCAGGGAGGCACTTCCAGGAGCTGCCTGGAGAATGTCATCCAGACAGTGTTGCTGTGGGTGAGAGGGGGCCTGAGAGAGGACAGTGTGAGGCAGAAGGGGACAGAGTGGGACAGGGGGGTGCAGGACACAGAGGGGCAATGCCAGAGGTGCTGGCAGTGGTGGGAGGAGGAGGGTAGCTGTAGCTGTAGTCACCCTGGGAGAGGACAGGCAGAGAGGAGGGAACCACAGAAGCAGCAGTTGGCAGAGACAGGTGGCAAAGCTCACTTTGGAGGGTGGTGCTCCCACAATGGTACCTGGCTGGGTGCCCCAGCAGGGGTGGCAGGTCTGGCCATGCCATCCTGCTCCCCCACAGGTGCCATGGGAGCCTAGGGAGCTGTTGAGCTGCAGGGCCTGCTCCTGGAAGGGTTAAACCTTCCCCATCTTGTGCTCAAAACACTGACACTGGAGCTGAAATGCAAACAGCATCACAGCAGCTGAGATTAACACGAGAAAATGAGTGGAGAAATGGTGTTTGTTAAAGCCAAAGAGCTAACCTAATCCTCAAAGGAGTTTTCCTTTTGACTTAAAAAAAGCAATCCCAATATCTTCATTTCCATACCTTTTTTAAGCTAATTTGTGGAAAATTAAAATGGTGAAGCCCACAAAGGCTGTGCTGTAATTGAATCTCGCAGCAGCCCGCGGTGAGCAGCCTCTCCTGGACTCCCTGATTAGCTCCCTCCATTAAATCATTTGGGCGTCGTTCAGCTGAGCTGCTCTCTTCTGGCAGGTCTGGGACCCGGGGGCTGGACAGCTCAGACTCCTCCTGAGCAGGTGCAGAGGGATCTGCCACGATCTGCCACGCTCTGCAAAACTGCCCAAGGGAATGGCCCTGTGCCTGGCTGGGGGCAGGCAGTGCCAAGGGGGGCTGCCTGCTGGCGCTGGGCACAGCCAGGGCTCAGCACATCCCCGGGCAGTGCACGTGGTGATGCTTACTGGGACAAGGAGTGGCTGGAGCAAGCCCAGGGATAGGAGGATGGAGAGTGGCAGCAGGAGCAGCATTTGGACATCTCAAGGTAGGTACTGGCCAGGCTGTGGGGGAATCAGGGTGCAGCAAGAACAGCAGTAGTCATCCTGGAAGTCCCTCTGCTCTGCCAGCCTGGAAGTGCTCCATGCACGGTGCTGTGGCACCAGGCCCTGGTGGATCACCAATCCTCAGGATGGAACACAGATGAAGGATGGAGCTGCAGTGCTGGGAGCTGTGTGAAGTTCACCTTCTGTCCCTCCCTGCTGAGCATTCCCTCTCTATAAGCACAGATAAATCTCACCTCCCAGGGACAGCTCAGAGCTTGGTGGGAAGAGCATTTACAGCCTCCCTCTCCCGTGGCACAGCATCCTGGCAGGGACAGAGCCACTGAACCTCACTGAAGCCACCAGGACAACCAGCATGGTGAGCCACATCCCAGCCCTGGCAGCTGCCTGGCTCTGCACCCCAGAGACACGGGCACTTGAGGAGCCAACCCTCCCTCCTGGGTCCCCGCAGCCAGCCTGGCACTGCTCCCTGCCCCAGTCATGGCACAGCAGTTTCCTGATGGCCTCGTCAGGCTATCATGTCCTGTAGATTTAAAGAGATTTCTCTAAAGTCCTTTTCACCCCATTAGATTACTCTGGATTAACCTTGATCTCAGTAATAGATGCTCTAACTGTAAGTCCTGCTCAGGGGATTTCATCCATATGTTCTTGGAAGGCAGAGAGCAGATAAATTCTTAGAGGTCTTACTGAGAGATTAGGAAGATTTAACCTCTTCAGAGCCAAGCAGAGCAGGATGCCCCTCTGTGGGGTGAGTGTTAAGCCCTGCTGCCTCGGGCAGTGCCACCTGCAGGGTCCCAGCACCCCCAGGGAACACAGCATGTGGTGGGACGCTGGCATGACACTGCTGCTGCTGCTTGGAGCCACCCTGCCAGCACACTCACCCTGTCCAAAGCTCTAGAGACAGCCCTGCCTCAATCCTCCCTTCTGGCACATGGGGAGGGCTGTGTGGTGCAGGCAGGGCAAGGCTCTGCCCACCACCCTACAGCAGAGCCCTGGCGGCACCTGAGCCTGTCCCCAGAAGCCCTCAGGGCTGTGGGTGCCCTGGTGTGGGTGGCTGCCACCAGCAGCTGAGCTCTGCCTGCAAGTCCTGCACGGCCTCCTCAGAGCCAGGAGCTGCCCAGTGCCGCTGCTGCAGTCCTTTCAGCGTCTGATGGCCGAGGAACAGTTAATTCAAGGAGTGATGAAGGCAGGGCAGGGAAATTCAAGCAGCAGTGAGAGCAGAGGGAGGAGGGAGGCAGCACATCGCCGTGCACAGCACGCCCGCGCCCGCAGGTGTGGCCCGAAGGAGCGGCAGCAACCAAAATGAATTCCCCATCCCCTCCCGATGCTGGTATTAAATTGCTCTAAGTGCAGGCTAGAGCCAGCGCCAAGCTCAGCTCTTCCAGGAGACTTTGGCCAGCAAATTGCTTTCTGCTTGCTGATCAGAGAAGTATCTAATGGAGGAAGAAGAGTTTGGCACTGAGCTGGGCTGCAGAGGGCTGGAAGCTGCAGAAGACAGGCACAAGCTGTTGACAGCAAACAGCAGTAATGAAGAGGAGTCAGCTCTGCATTGCCACGCAGTGCTGCAGGCAGCCAGGGTGCATCTGGAGGCATCTGTGAGCCTGGCTCCTGGGGAGTCGCTGGCTTTGGCTGCAGTGCTGCTGCTGAGTGCTCTCAGACCTGAAGTTGGTGAGAAGAGCTGGCACCACTGGCTTTGGCTTGACTTCAGCATTCATCACTGATTGCCTGTCATGCTCCTGGCAGGGAAGTAGGAAAGGGCTGCAGTTTTGCCTCTGGCAGCAGAGCTGGGTCTGGCAGGCTTGGCAGTGCACTGCCCATCCCCCCCTCACGGCCAGCACTGCCACGGGATGCAGACTTGCCTGCACCCCATGCTTGCCCTGCTAGCAAATGACTCCTGCCTGGATGGGGTCACTCACTGCACACTGGCAGTGCCCTACCACCCTGTGGTGAGCTCCACAAACCACGGACTTGCCTGCAGCAGGAGAGACAGGGAGAGTGGCTGTACCCCAGCTAGGATGCCAGCACCAGAGGAGGACTCACACCAGTAGCAAAGTTTGATGAAAATGCAGCTGGGTGGCAGTGCCCTGCAGTCAGAGTCTCCACCTGATGAGCTGCAGCATGAGGGCAGATGAGCCAATCAAGCCGGCAGGAGCAGGAGCTCTCTGCTAGGCAGCAGGCACAGGGGATGCGGTGGGTTAGCCACTGCCTGCCCTCAAAGGCCAGCATGTCCCTTAGTGCACTGTGACCTCCCTCCCTTGCCAGCATCCACAGCTCAGCCTGGTCACACAGCACCCCGGGAGGGGGAGCCTCACACCAGCCAGGGCCCACACTCTGCCCTCACTCTTCTGCAAGTGATGTTCCCCGTGCTGGCTTTCCTGTCTGTCTGGGGGGCTGCCTCCTGCCCTACAGCCTGGGGCACAGAGCACTCTCTGCACTACAGTGTGCACTGGGGCTAGGCACTGCTCCCCACCGCAGTGGGATCAGCACAGTGGGGCTAGGCACTGCTCCCCACTGCAGTGGGATCAGCACAGTGGGGCTAGGCACTGCTCCCCACCGCAGTGGGATCAGCACAGTGGGGCTAGGCACTGCTCCCCACCGCAGTGGGATCAGCGCTGCTGGCAGCAGCACTGGAAGGCGAACGTCTCCTGACAGGCTGCTCCTCAGCATGCCCCAAGCAGCCCTGCTGATGGCTGCACAGCACCATAGCAGCTCCAGGTCCTGCCTTAATGCTGCTGCCACTATGGATTTACAGAACATCTGTGCACACCCTGACAGGCTGCAGGTCCCCTGTCTAGAGGCACTTCTCTCCAGAGGGCAGCAATCTGTTCAGGCTGCTCCATGTGCCCAGCCAAGCCCAGGCCTGGCTCTGCCCATGCCCCTGGAACTACCAACTTCCCCAGGCCCCCGTTCCTCCAGGCCCAGAAGCCTCCAGCATAATGCTGCTCACTGGACCTTGGCTCAGGACATAATTGCCACGGCCAGCACCGAAGACCTGGGGCATACCAGCCCCCACACAGTGCCAGCGAGAACCCCCAGTGCCCTCCCACCCACTGCTCACAATGGCTTGGTGGCCACAGGCAGTGCAGGTGCTGCCCAGATGCTGCAGCTCACTGAGGGCAGCCAGGGGCAGACTGGGTACAGCACCAGCCTCACTCCTGCCCAGCTACCATGTCACCAGCAGCAGGGAGCACAGAGAGCCCCTGCCAAGCACGGTATGGTTCTAGGCAATGCTGTCCCCAGCCACAGCCTGGCAGTGCCAGGGTTTGTCCTGCCATGCTCCCTCTCCCGGGTGGCCAGGAGGTCTTAGTGAGACACAGAGAGATTCTGCCTGCTGCCATGAGCTGTCACCTCCCATCCTGCTGAATATTTAAAAACTGCCTGAATCTGAAGTGACAAATCCATCATTGACCATCTGCCACTCTGCACGGTCACCCTGCAGCAGTCCCTGACATTTCCAGCTCTGCCCTGACATGAGCCAGTAACTCAGAGATGAAAGGCATCAGCCTGAGCAGGCTGACAGGCACTGCCCCCCCCCGCCTCAGGACACTGCCTCCCACGCAGCCCGGACAGCCGGGTACAGGGCCCCCTCCCCCCCCAACAGGCTTGGTGACTGCCTGCCAACTCCTGCCAAGCACGTGGGTCCACACACACCAGCCCCACTGCTGGCACAGTCTGCAGGAGGGAACCTATGAGCCACCCTGCTGAGGGCATGGCCATGCCCAAAGAGGACTGGGAGGTGCACCCCTGGGCATCCCTCAGTGGGGCCATCCCCAGGGACAGTACTGTCACAAGCCCTGTGGGCAGCACTGTGTTGTCCTGCAGCGATGCTATGGGTTCCCTCAGAACAGGATCCCTGGAATCCTGCACCTTCCCAGGGCTGCACAGGAGCCCTGCCACATCCCTGCCGTGGGACAAAGCAGCAGAGCTGCCACACTCTGCACGAGGACCCAGATGGTTGCCTGTCACCTGGCACTGTGTCCTGTTCACTCTGGGTGGATCAGCACTGGCATCCTGCACACTCCCAGGTTCCTGGGATGGCAGCTGGGAACAGGGTGGTCTAGGCAAGGTCATACCCAGGACTTCAGTTGCCACTCATCCCCCTGACAGCAAAGCACTCAACACTCCTCTGCTCGGCTGCAGCAGCTCCTGCAAGGAGCCCATGCTCAGCCCTGTTCCTCTCTGGCACCACAGGACTGGGCACACAGGGTCCCCTCACTGCAAGGTGCTCATCCCCCAGCTGGTCCCCACATTGGCTGCAGGACAAGGGGTACCACTGCCAGCTTTCCAGCAAGGCTACCACACCCTGGCAGCCTGATCTGGGCCTTTGTGACAAGGCCACCATTGGCATCCCTCATCCCAGGCCCTGAGCCAGCAGCCACTGCTGTGGCCAAGCCCCAGAGCCCTGGCAGGGCCAACAACACCTACCGGGGCTGCTCCTGGCAGCCCTCCCACCGCAGCCTATCGGGGTGGGGGAGCAGGGCTGGGCGCCAGAAGACCCCAGGGAGGGTGCTGGGGACTGTGGCTCTGCGCCTTCAGCTCGGCTCGGCCCTGGGGAGAGGCAGCAGCAGGGCTGTAGGGCTGCTCCCGCCTGCCGTTTGCTCTGTGCCTGTAGCTGGCACAGAGCTGCAATTCACAATCAGCCTGCTGCTTGAGCTAATTGCGCTTTAATTGCTGAGCTCTGCTCCCTCCTGTTTCACCGCAGCCGTGGTTCGGAGCTCCTCTTGCCAAGCCGGCACAGCTCTCCCTCCGCCCCGGGCGCATCCCGGCCCGCCGTGCCCCGGGCAGAGGCAGTCTTCTTGTCACTCCCTCTGCCAGCGAAGACCATTTCCCGTGCCTGGCAGCTACTGGTCCCTCTAAAGGGCTCTGCGGAGGCGGCTGCCGGAGGGCGCAGGGCGATCTAGCACCGGCACGGCACGGGACGTATGTGGGCAGGCGCTGGGCACGTCTCCAAGAGCCGCCTCTGCCTCCTGGGAGGGCAGCCGGGCAAAGTTTCACTGAGGCCAGGGATTTGTGCCAAGGCAGGAGCCTCTCCCCAGGGGACCGGCAGGGTGGCATCTAGGGACTCCACTGCCCCGAGCGAGTGTCAGCAGCTGCGATTAGAGCTCACAGGAACTGGAGGGGCCAGGCTGGCTCCCAGCAGCTCTCCACACCTCCGTGCTGGCAGCGCATAACCCGCACGTCCCCCGTGCCAATTAAAAACTCACCGTTAATAGCTCAGGGATGCCAGGAACCGGCAGGGCAGGCGCAGGCACATCGGGCACCGAGGGGACAGGCACAAGGAGAAGCTGGTCACCGGGGAGCGGGGGAGCTGTAGGCGGTCCCGGCCCCGAGAGCAGATGGCACTCAGCAGATGGCACTCGGCCCCTGGACTCGATGCCCCTGGGCTCGGCGCGCCCGAGTCCGGTGGCCCTCGCTGTGCCCCTGGGGTCGCAGCGGACGGCGCCAGCAGTTCCGCAGGCAGCGCCGGGCTCGAGGAAGTTGGAGAGGAGCAATCAGCGCTAATCAGGTCGCTCACTAATTGCTGAACCTCCCGCGGGGCGGTGAGGGCTGGAGGGCGGCGGGCGGGGAGCTCCGACTGTGCCCTCGCAGGTGCCCTGAGTTCTGACTAACAGCATCTGCAAAGAACGGGAGGGACAACAGAGATGCTGCAACTCTTGGGGCTAAAAAAGAATTTAAAAGGCAATTTTTCTGGGAAAAAACATCCCAAGAGTTTTTCTCCAAGTGCTGTGCTCCTCATGAAGGCGCTGGCATGGGCAGTGTCCTCCTTGCCCACTATGCCCACTGGCTTCCTGATTGGGCAGATGAGATGTGCTGCAGGGTGGCTGCCCACCCTAAGGGGCATTGCACCACACCGAGGGTCAGCACAGCACATTAAGGGTCAGCACTCTGCACTGAGGGGCATCACTACCCTAACAGAGGGCCCTGCAGGCATAGCCAGGGAGGACCTGTGCAGCCCACCCTCAGCTTGTTCCATCACACAGATCTCCACCTGGCAGGCTGGGCCCTCTGGAAATCCCCAGCACAATCACACCAGGAGCTATCAAGTGATCTAATCTAATTTCTTTGTGAAAATAAATAGCTAAAGCGGCCCTGGGTACATGCATAAATACTTCAGCTTTTTGTTGGGCCTGATATTACTTCCCTCAGCTTGTGTGGCTGTAATGCACACTTAATAAGTGCATATTTATTGCACATCTCGTCCTGGTGGAGCACTGAGGAGATTTTGCTGAGTAAGCAGGAAAACAGCTTAGTCTGTAATAAAAAAAAAAAGGAAGGAATTAAAAGAAAATATGCTGGGTAATTAACGATTGGGCTTTGAGCAGCCATAACTTTTTATTAAGCACATATGCAAATAGGCCATAAGTGGCTGTGCCATTGTGCAGAGGCTCCTCCTGAACAGGGGTGGCTGCTGCCTCTCTGCTCCTGCATGCCTGCCTGCACAGAGGTGGTGGTGAGCACACAGCAGCATTGCTGCATCCCCACAGGTGCTCAGAGCACCCAGGGAGCACTACTCGTGGGCAGCCGCAGTCAGCGAGGGCACACATGGCCCCCATGGCTCCTCAGACGGGCACAAAACGCTGTC
>VWZE01017703.1:214799-240302 GCA_013396675.1 Eubucco bourcierii
AAACCCTGGCCCCCCCCCCCCCCCCCAGCTCCCATCCATTGTCTTCCTGCTGCTTGTTTTGCCTCGTCTGAGCGTTTGCTGCATGCTTCATTAACCCTGATAAATGTGTGATTGGTGCTACACGCGGCTGGGGAGCCTGGGCAGGGAGAGGCAGCTTCAGGGATGCTGCCACCGCTGAACCAACAGCTCCCGCTCCGGGCTCCTGCTGGCACCCCTCTGGCTGCTCATCCACCAGCCCTGCCAAACAGCACTACTAGGTCCCTGCTGCAGCCCAAAGGTCTTGCTGTGTACCTGTAGTTGTGGGGAAGAGGCAGCAGCCCTGACTGTCCCAGGGCTCCACCTGCCCTGCAACACCTGCAGCATCCCTGTGGAGCTCGGGTGAGGGCTGCCCACAGCCAACAGAAGGATGCTTAACCCCCCAGAATGAGTCCTGCTGCTCAGTAGTGGCAGAAGACAGCTCAGCAGGGCAGTTTTTGACCCAGCAAGCTAGAGCTTGCTCTCTGGGGAGCAGACTCCAAGTCCCTGTCACCATGGAGCAGCCAAGCAAGGAAAAGCACCAGCAAGCAAGGACAGCCAGGCTGCAGGAGTGACAGGGCCATGGCAAAGCACTGGGCAAGGCTGGCAAACAGCAAACCCATCTCCCCATCAGCCCTCATTAGCATCATGTGGCTGAAAGACAAGAGGAGTTTAGACTCAGAAGCCATCAGGCTGGGCCCAGCTGCACTGGGGAAGAGCCCCACAGCTGCTGGTTAAGGTACCCCCCCAATCCATCAGGGCATCTGCACAATGCATGGCAGCAGCTGTGCCTGTGTGCCCACAGGCTTCTGTGTACACAGCCAGAGCCTGCCTCAGCAGGTGCCACTGCTGCACACGTGTGATGCCATGCAGGCATGTGTGGGCATGGGGGCAGGACATCCATGCTCAGCCCTGCATCCCTGTGCTGCCAGCCTGGTGCCAGGCCAGAAGGACGTTCTTTTGCCACCAGAACACCTTGCTATGGCTCCGTGCTTGCCTCTGTGCTGGGCAAGGAGGGTGTGCCCCATGCACACCTCTGCACCTGGCCATGGCACAACATAAGGGTGGCATCTCATGTATGCCCACCTGTATCCCAGTGACACAGCTAAGGGGCAGCAGGGCATGGACTGCTGGGAGAGATGGCATCACACCAGGATTTCTGCTACAGCACCATGAAGCTGGAGCTGCTGCCAGCACCACAAGAGGTGATTTTAGCTCTCAGTGTTTATACTGCAAGTTCCCAATGTGATGCTTGCTGACGACTCCCACTGGCAGGGGGGAGCTGGTGGGTGGGGAAGAAGCAACTTGCTTGTGGACACAGAGGAGGCCAGGACCTGTGTAGCAGGAGGTGTGGGGGGGCTGATGGTGCAGGTGTGTGCGCCCCTAACCAGAGCCAGGGCCCTGCTTCAGGGGCTGAGCAGCCTGCAGGGGTCCCATGCTGGCATCCCACACTGTTGCCCCTTGCTGCTGCCTTGCCTGTGAGCTGAGATCAAGGATGGCATCTGTCCTTTGTGCCAGGACATGCATAAGGGCTGGGTGGTCTGTTCCATAGTGGGATGGGTGGCAGGCTGTCCCACAGTGCCAGCTTTGAATCAGGTACTGCCAGGACCACAGCAGAGACTAAGAGTCTCAGTAGTGGATGTCCCTGCCAGGCTAGTGAATTCCCCACACATTTAGTGGTGGAAATGCATTCAAGTGCACTAAGCCACTGCACTGTGCACCAACCCCTGTGCAGGTCACTCGTGGTGCAGTGAGCCCTGGGCAGCTCTAGGAACCTTGTGCACATTGGGCAGCACCCAGGAACCACAGGCTGTGAGTGCTCAGAGGCCTGGCTTGCTGAGACCAACAGAACCCTCTGTCTGGGTGCCAGGCACTGCCCACCCACACCCTCCCCTCTATGCGTGGCAGTGCCTGGGGCAGGAGCCAAGTACCAGTTGCAGCACCACCCTCTGTTTGGCTGCCCTCTGGAGCCCAACCGGTCTGTGCTCACCTCACTGCATGGAGCACATCAGAGCCCTGGGAGCATCCTGCATGGCCTGGGGGACACAGCAGGGAGGGATGATGCACCTGGAACCCCTCCACTGCAAAGGTGACAAAGGGGAGAAGCAAAGGGCATTTTCCTGGGCCACTTCACTGGAGGAGCAGAAGGCTGCAGCACAGAAGCCAGAGCAGACCTGCTCCTCAATTATTTATAGGTACCACAGGTAGAACATATCTGGAGGACGTTTATGATGGAGCTCAGCAGTGCAGAGCTGCACCGAGCCAAGAGGAACATGTCAGAGGCTTTATGGGTGGTAAAAGCAGCATGCCAGCCACAGGGGCACCTCCCTCAGCCCCTGCTCCCCTGCCTGCACCCCAGGGGGATTGATGGGCAAACCCACAGACACACAGCCATAACTCACCAGGCTTTTTATGGGTACATCACAAGGAATAAGGTTTCCTCCTGGAATTAGAGTGACATCCTGGAAAATCATCCTCTGGTGTTACAGCAGACGACAGAACAGCAAAGGGCTCCGGAAGGCAGTGTCTGTCCTGCCAGGTAGCCACGGGCAGAGGCAGAGCAGGACCTCAGCGCTCTGCCTTGGGCAGCCTCGGGGAAGCTTTTTCCTGATGTGGATATTTGCCTGTCCCAGCCACACAACTGCCTCTTTGTTGACCCCTCCTCAGCCCTAGGGTGGGGCAGAATGGGTTGATGTGGTGCTGAGGGTCATGGTTTAGGACCAGACCTGGTGAAGTTAGATAATGGCTGGACTCAATGAGCTTAAAGGTCTTTTCCAACCAAAACAAACCAACGATTCTATGAGTCTATGTCCTAGCTGGCTGGGCAAGGATGGGGCGAGCCTGGCAAATGCAAAACTAAGCAGGAGACAAGAGGATAGGACCTGGGGCTCTGGCCTGTGGTTGGGCTACATCAGCTGTGCACACAGAGGCCCACCCTGGACCAAGGGTTGCTGTGCAGAGGCAGTGCTGGCTCTGTGCAGCCCTGGGCAGGGGCAGCCTGGCAGGAGAGCATGGCTGCCTCTGGCTCCCAGCAATGCCTGCTGCTGGCAGGAAAGGGAAGGGAAGCCTCTCCCTCACCTTGCAATCCTACAGCCTGGGGTGCTGCAGGTCCACAGACCAAGGTCCTGGCAGCCAGAGCTGGAAGCAGCAGAGGCTCCCAGCCAACCCACCTGGGCATAACAGGCTCCAGCACCTCTGGCAGCTTCCTGGGGAGGAACCCAGGACACTGAGCTGTGCTGCTGCATCACCTCCAGAAGCTGTCCTGGGGTTTAAAGCTGCTTAGTCCTAGTGTCTGTTTGCATCTGCATTTCCTGCAGTGGTGTGAATTGCACCTGGAAAGCAGGACCCACGTATTGATCAGAGCCCAGGGGAAGCAGCAGGGCCCTTTAGAGGAGATGAACTTCTGCTGGAAAATGGTGTCAGAGTTATTTAAAGAGCTCCTTACACCAGTTCATCTCAGGTCGTTCACCACTGTTTCAATGGAGCAGCCTCCCTCAGAGCATTCCCTCTTCACTGGGGGAAGAGCTGAGCCCTTCCTGGGAGATGTGCCAGGGCAGCAGCCCTCGGCGTGGCAGGACACCGGGCGCTGGTCCCTGCTGGCAAACCAGGTGCACAGCAGGGCTGCCCAGGTGTGCCCGGGGGATGTCCCCTCGGCTGGTGAAAGGAGGGGACAGGGGGAGCAGTGTGGCTGGAGGCAGCCCCTGCAGCAGGCCAGGGCTGGGCAGCAGCTCTTGGGAGTCAAAGCTCCAAAGTGAGCCTTCGACAGGCTGAGGCCTCAGAGCTGCATGGAAGGGCTCTGGAGAAGGCTGCAAACACAGAGGGCAGCTCTCCACTGCCTGACAGCCACCTGAGAGCCAGGGCCTACACTCCATGCAGATGGCACTCACTGGGTCACTCCACTCATGGCCATTGCACCTGTGTGCCCTCACCCTGCTCCCACTTCCCAGGAGGCAGGGTGCTGAGGCTGCCCAGCACCCTGCAGACACAGCAGCCTCACTCCCTAAAACATTTTGGGTCTTTTTTTACCTCTTTGGGAAGAAAGTATTGAAGTCAGATGGCTGCCATGGTGGAATACTTTGCAAATGTCACCATAATCTGTGCCACTCTGGGGCTAAACGTGATCATCTCTGTGCCTGGCTTCTTAATGTCAGTGGCACTGAAGTCTGATGGATTGACAGGCAGACAGTGACACGCAGCCAGAGCTGATAAGGGCTCTCTCCAGGGAAATCACAGCTTTCCAAAGGCGTTGGCAGCTAGCAGCAAGTACCTTTTTATTTAAAGGGATTACAAGCATTGATTGCACTTCCTGTTCTCCTTTGATGGATTCCTGCACCGAGGCTGAGAGCTGAGCCTCCCAGGCCGGCCCTGTGCAATAAGAGAGGCGTTTCGAGGTGGCTCTAATGAGTGTTTTCAGTGCCTAATTTGCCTGCCGTGCGGAGGGATTTCAGCAGCTGCCTGGCTCCTGGCTAAAGGTGAGCGACTTCTGACGGCGGAGGAAGCTGCTGGGGGCTGACTCAGCTGGGGTGGATCCTGCCTGCCAGCAGAGCCTGCTTCCCCCGGCACAACAGGCATTAAACCCTCCCCAATCGCTGTGATTAAAGCACTGGGCATGATGCATGCTGCTCAGACACGGCTGCTGCCTGCTCCCCCAGCCAACAGCTGGGCTGCTCCACGCTCTCCTGAGCAGCTCCTCTGCATGCAGCAAATGAAAAATGCACGTCCAGAACCCTGCAGCATAGTTGGGCAGGGCAGTGAACAACCTCCAGGCCACCAGCACTCGCTGGCACTGGCAATAGATGAGGGATGGCTAACAGCACCCACCTGGCATCCTAACCACCAGTGCCTGGCAAATGCACTAGCAGCAGAGGTGGGAGGAGAGGCAACTGCTGAGGCACTCAGCTCCTACTGCCATGTCTGTCCTTCCTTGCTGTGACATCAAGGGGCAAGGGCAGCAGCGTGGGCAGGCGGAGTGAGGCCCTTTACGGCACTGGGGCTGTGCCATCACTGCACAGCTTTGGTGTGTCAGTCACACATCCAAACTGCTTCAGGCTCTGCCCACCCATGTGGGGTCTAGCTTTGAAAAGCTTCCTAAGAATCTGAGAAACAGTCATCAAATCCTCACTCACCCAGAAAAAGGATGATGAGGCCAGGGGAGAGCCCAGGTTGGGGTGCGGGCAGCTCATGTCCCGAGCAGTATGTGTCCTGGCAGGCAGCCGGGGTGCCCACCTCCACACACTGCCCTGGAATGCTCAGGCAGGCAGCAGGGAGGCTCCAACCTCTCTGATCCACTGCCCAGGAACAACTTTCCAAGGCCAAGTCAAGTTCAAAGGTTTTGTTTCTCCCTAACTTCTCTGGCTGTGGCAACACCTAACTATGACAGCTGCCTGGGAACTCATCCCTGTCCCCTGCAGTGAGTGGGAGGAGCACCTGCTGCTGCAGATCACAGGCCTAGGTCACCTCCAGGATGCTGGAAACACTTCCAGGACGGGCCAGGAGTCAATGGAGAGAGCACAAACCAGAGCACTGTGGCAACAGCAAGAAAACCCAGACAAGAGAGCTGCTCTGTGCACTGAGCAGAAGGAGCAGAGACACAAATTGAGACTGTGCTGAGCAGGGCAAGTCTGATACCAACCCTAAAAGCAGCTCAAGGGCCTGGTAAATGCAAGGAGGCAGGGAGTGGTGCATCAGCTGTGGCAGCAGTCAGCGTCCTGGTGACAGAGCAGCTCCCTTGGAGGACACAGCAGGAAGTGATCACTCTCCTGAGCAGCGTTACCAGCGTGGGCGGCCGGCAGAGGCTCACACAGCCTTGCCTGCCCTCCCTTACCACAGATCTGTTTTTCTCCTGGGGGTGCAGATGTCACTGCCCTTTTTTTTCATTGCCCCTTAATGATCTCAGGTGGAACACATCCATCTTTTGTAAATAACTCTCTGGAGGAGGCTTGGACACCTTGCCTTCTGGAGCTCACCGTGGCTGCAAGCGATGGCAGCAAAGGTGACTGCTGCCAGGAGCGGAGCTGCAGCACCCAGCTGCTGTCACAGCACAGGGGCACCAACCTCGCAGGACTTGTTCAGACAGGGACAGTGGCAAATGCCACCGTGCTCCACTGGCAGACAGCTGTGGGCTGCATCCTGTAGGGCAAGGGTGCTGCCTCAGTCTCAGAGGGGTGGTGAGGGGATGGCTCACATGGGGGTCCCAAGAGTGCTGCAGGAGCTGGGGCACCTGAGGAGCAGCTGCTGTTCAGTAAAGACGCCAGGCAGTGCAGCTCCACTGCAGCTGCCCCTCTCTGCCTCTGCCAAACCAGCTGGCAGGACACTTTCTTCCAGCACGCAGGGCACAGCATGCCCAGGTTCCAATCACCACCATCACTTCCAAGCACACAGCAGCCAGCTCCCCACACACCCACTTTGCTCTGCCCAGCCACTGCCTGTTCTGCACCCACAGCCCTGCTCTCTCCTGACAAATGCTGTTGTGCCGATAGT
Organism: Eubucco bourcierii; assembly: GCA_013396675.1. Lineage (NCBI taxonomy): Eukaryota > Metazoa > Chordata > Aves > Piciformes > Ramphastidae > Eubucco > Eubucco bourcierii. The sequence continues at coordinate 221,295 of VWZE01017703.1, forward strand.
GCCACACCCCCGGGACCGCCTCCGATGGAAGAAAACTCACCTAGAAGAAACATCTTCACTCCACACCCAAGCAGAGCACCTGGGCTTGCCCAGCTCAGCCCCTGGGTCTAAGCCACACTTGCCACTGGACACAGCCTGCAGAGCAGGATGGGCTTCTGCAGAAGCAAGGAGCTCAGCTGGCTCTGGCCCTGCCCTGCAAGGAGCCAGGGGCTGCTGTGCAACTGCTGAAGAGGGAGAAGCTGTTATAGAAAAATGTCCTCAAAAGGGGCTGTGTTGAGGGCGCTTGGAGCTCTTAGAACATCTTCAGAGATGCTTCTGCAATCAGAGCTCTCAACAATCCTTCTCTTCTGTTGTTAAAGATCTGGTTCTGGCTGGCAATTTGTTGCTTTGAGCTCTCTCTATTCCTCCACACTATCAAGAAGCAAATCCTCCTGCATGGCCCAGGCTCATCACGCTCAATGGTAGGCACTTGTCAGCTCTGGCAGGAGCACACTAACTGCAGGCACTTCCTGGGATGACGCAGCCACCTGAGCCCCACTCTCAAGGTAACTGAGCTGCTTGTTTGGGTGCCTCAAGTCTGCTGCCGGCAGGATTCAAAGACAACACAACTCTGGCTGAAACATGAGAGGTCCTGTTTCTAATATCCTGAGCTGAAAACCCAGGGTGCAGGCAGCAAACACCAGCAGCCCTCTGCGGACGGCAGCTGGCTGACATGTCCAGAGCTGCCAGAGGACACAGCTGCTGACACTTGTGTGGGCACCACGGACTGTGAGGCTGCCCCCAACTTCACGGGCACAAGGCTACAGATGCACTTTTGAAAGAACACTAAAGAAGGCTGCTGGGTGAGAGAGGAAGGAAGGATGACTCCCTCCTCTCCCAGGACAAGCTGCTGCTGCTCTCTCACAGGGGAATGCTGCTGAGACCATGCCAAGGAGCCTGGGCCCTGATGCAGGATGGCTCTGGCTGGGAGCAGCCATGACACACAGAGAGTGTGGGCAGCCTGGAGAGTGCACCCAGCACCTCATGCCACTCCCAGCACAGCCCTTCTCCTTCTGAAGAGCTAGAGAAAGCCAAGGGCACTTTTGTCCATTTCCCTCAAATTCAGACATAAAAATTGACCCTTGGAGAAGCTCTTTGTGATGAGCACTGCAGTGAAAACAAGCAGCAGCATCCTGCCAGTGGGACACATGGCAGCTGCTGGCTCCTGGCAGGGAACTCGCTGTGCCAGTCCATGCCACGGCCTGTCCTGTCAGCAGAGCACCCAGCCTGGTCCCTTGGGGAAGGCAAGGATGGGACCACACTGCTGGTGCCACACGAAGAAACAAACCCAGACCAAGTAAGCAAGCAAGGCTCAGGTCAGACGAGAAGGAAATCCTTTATTCCCAGGTCCTGGAAAGACCTTGCAAAAATAATAAGGGTGAGGAAATCAACCTCCTAATTTCGTCTGGGTAGAGAAAGAAAACCAAAGTGACTCCATCAGACGCAGTGGCACCTGCCAGCTCCCGCCGGGAGCGGCGCAGGCAGCACACGGGGGCGGCCGCTCCGGCCCCGCACTCCTCCCGTGCTCAGGTTCGGGGCCGAAGGGAGCCGCAAGCATGCGGGCATGCGCGTCGGGAGAGCTGGCTGGGGAGGGGGCACCCGTGGGGGCTGCTAAACACCGACCCTGTCGGGCCCCATCGCCTACGGACGGGGCGCTGCTATTGCACAACACTTTTGCTAGAGGAAGGGCCAGCTCCGGAGGGGCTCAGGCACAGCTCTTCAGCCCGGAGGGAAAACACAAAGAGGTTCCTGAGGAAAGGGAGGGCTCCTCCAGTCGCCTGTGCCAGGGCAGCGCTGGCACCCAAGGGCCGGTGCAAAGCAGCTCCTGGGCACGGCTGCCTCCCCAGCATCATCACAGTGAAACAGCAGCAACGCTTGGCGTGGGTGCCAGCAGCAGGCACCTGCCACCTCCTTGGGTGGGGACTGGAGAGACCCTGAGAAGCAAGCAGCTCCAGGTCCTGGTGCGAAAGCCAAGCTGCAGCTCCTGTGTGGGTGGACACGGTGGCAGTGGGCGGGAGCAGCCGAGGGCAGGAGCAGTGCCGGAGCTGTGTCCTGCAGCCAAGGGACCGAGGCCAGCAGCCGGGAAGCAAACCACAGTAAAAGATGAGCAGGCATGGACATGTGCAGTCACACCCCGAGGAGAGCAGACAGTCCGTGGCTAAATGAAAAGGAGAGACCCAGTGACGTGCCCAGGATGTGCCAGGCCTCGGGACACCCTTACCAGTTACCTCTCAGTGATAGAGATGCAGCTTTCAACATGAACAGGTGAGGAGCTACAGTGCTGCTCCACTGGCCCCAGGGAAGGCAGCAGCTGAAAAGGTGCCAGGCACTGGCACTCCTCTCCAGCACCATCTGCAACGCAGGGAGCCATGCTGCTTCCCGGCAGCCTCCTCCTGACCTGCCTCCCAAACCCAGAGATTTCATGCCAAGGCAGCTCTGCTAGAGGAGCTTCTGCTGTACAGTGTGTCAGGGTGGGGACACCTGCTGCCCAGCCTGCAGCAACCAGCTTGGTACCAGCAGCAGCAGCAGGATCTGGCCTTAGGCATGCGTGCTGGGGTTGGCTTTTCTATTGCCAGTGGTGCTGCTTTACTGTCAGTTGGGTGTAAGCAGGAATTATCCCACCAAACCAGGGGACTGGAATTCCCTCACACCCTGCAGCATGGTCCTCTGGCTGGGACACAGCTGTCCCCAACACCGAAGTACAGCCAGGGTGTCCTCTGCAGACCCAGGCCCAGGGTGTGCCACTGCCCAGCACCACAGCTCATGCCATAGTGTCATGCTTCAGCAGTGGACAGGATATCCCCACCCGGCACCAGGGCTGTGGGGCACATTAGGACCTTGCAGATTTTGCCTGCTTCAGCGCAGGGCAGAGCCTCTTCACGTCACCAGCACCTGTGACAGGTGTAAGCAACGAGCAGCAAAGCAGCAGCAGCTCAGGGGAATATGTTCTGAGGTGGGCTGCAGGGCAGTGGTCACTCCGTGCAGGACGTGACTCTGGAGCCTGCACCCAGCGTGCTCCCTCCAATGCTGTGCCAGCTGCCGGGCACTGCCCAGGAGTGCAGGTGTAGGGAGACAGAGGACTCCAAAAGCCCTGCAAATGTAAGAGGAAAAAGCTGAAAAGCCATTAAAAGCTGTACCCTCCGCAAGGAAAGCTCCTGCGGCAATCAAAGCACTTCACATGCTCCGACTCAAGTGACAAAAACAATTTAGACAACAAAAGGCTCCTGGTTTACTCTTCCTCTCCTCAACTGGGCTCACTGAACAGATCCATTGAAATGATAATCTGCAGGGGCACAAACCCCCCACAAGCTATCTGCAGTTTCTTTCTTAAATTAATGGGTAGTGCTTTAATGGAGACTGCCGTTAAGGAGATGAGCATGGCTGCAGCAGCTCCTTTGGCTGCTCCAGCCTCGTTGTGCAGGTCAGAGGTGCCCGGGACAGGGGGCAGTGGGCAAGGAGCACGTCATTGCCCGGTGCTTCTTGGTCCTGTGCTGCAGCCCAGTGCCTGCAGAGCCCAGCTGGTGGCACAGGCTGTCCCCTCTCGGCGTGGAGCCCTGGTGTGGGTGGCAGAGGGGGCTGGCAGGATGTCTAGGACTCCTCACTGTCCTCCTCGCCCCTGCGCCCAGCATACAGCGCTGCCAGCTGCCGGAATCGCGGCCCCCAGCCCCCCAGGTAAGAGAAGTCCTGCTCCGAGCCACTGGACCAGGTGTTGATGGAGCTGAGGGAGGGTACGGGGGAGTCTGAGCCCTCGAAGGCGTAGGTCTGGAACGAGTCATAGGGCGGCACAGAGAGGTCCTCGTCTGCCTGCTGCACCTTCCTGCAGATGTAGTCTCTGAACACGGAGAAGTCCAGGTCTGGGCTCTGCACCCACTGCGGGAGGGAGTGGAGCTGGGAGGCTGGGTTTCTGCTCGGGACCCCTTCTGCTGGGCCCCCACCTCCATCACCACCTTTGATCTCACTGAAGTCGTAGAGACTGCGCAGGGCTGACATGTCGTAGGCCTGCGTGTCCTGCTCACCGCCCCCCTCGTCGTTGTATTTGATGACATTGTCCCTCATGTCCTCGTCATCCTCCGCTGTCAGGTGGCGTTTGTGGTGTCGCTTCAGTGTGAGAATCAGAAGGACCAGCACTGGGAAAGGAAGAAACAGTCAGATAGGCACAGAGACTCGAGGGAGCTATGCTTCCACGGGCTGAGGACACCCCCAGCCAAGACCTGGCACCCTCCAGCACGGGCAGCCCCATGCCAGCTGCTTCCCATCAGCCAGGCTTAGAGAGTGGCAGCTGGGCTGTGTCACGGCTTGGAGGGAGCTTCGCCTGGGCTCCAGTGCAGACCAGGAGCAGTGCCACTGCTGAGACAGGAGGGACAGGTGGATGAAGGCACAGCTGGACAGACAAATGGATGGATTCTGCGGGTGGTGAGTAGGAGAAGGGGGTGCATGAATCACAGCAGCAGCCCAGTGTTGGGAGGGTGACTGTGGAGCAGATGGCAGTGAGCCACAGCTGTGTCCAGGGCCATTCAACACATCACCTTCAGAGCACACATCTGCACCTCAGTCCTGAGGGAATTAGGCAGAGATTTTTCTGCTGCGCTGGAAAATGAAACCAGTGCAAAGTGCACCCTGTGGGAAAAGGGCTTCTGAGTGCAGACGCAGCAGGCAGCGGGGCCAGAAGTGTGCCAAGGAGAGGAGACGTCACTGAACACCACATTGGCACCACAGATGCCCAGACAGCCTCGGGAGCCAGCTGATAGCCAGCGCTGATGCTAGAGGGCTTGCAGCAGCAGTGTCCATCCACTGCCCTGTGCTCTGAGGGCACTGCAGCACCTCTGTCTGTGCCCTGTCTCTTGCACACACAGACCCATGCTTGCCCTGCACCTTCACACCTTGCCCAGCAGCCCAGGACAAGCATGTGCCCACATGTCAGTGGCAGCCAGCAGCATTCCCAGGGTGCAGATCCTGAACTGGGGAATGTTTTGTGTGCACCCCAGCAGCACCTCCTGTCCACATGTTCTAACCCTCCCCAGCACCCCAAGGCAAGAGCTCAACTGTGTGCCTCACACTTGCCACCCTTGCCCACCACGCTGGGACACACGCATGCCACATCTGCTGCAAGATGCCTGCTGCGGGCACAGCATGGCAGCTGGCAAGGAGCTCCCAGCTCCAGCCTGACAAGGTAAGGAGCAAGCTGGCCGTTCACCAGGTTCTGCTGGGCAGCAGCTCAGTGCCTGCACACAGGGAGCCCTGCTCCGGAGCCAGCGTGTGGGAGCTGGGTGAAGGTGGAGGCTTCCCTGCCGGTGCCGCACTGCAGCTGCTCACGCTCCTGTGGGTGACGCTGGATGGAGCGGGAATGGGGCAGGACGGGAGGAGGCTGGCAGGGACGGGCGGGCACTCACCGACCAGGATGAGGACACACACCAGCAGCGCGATGAGGGCCCCGGGGCTCAGCCTGGCCGCCACGATGTATGCGGTGCTGTTGCAGGACTGAATGGCGCCGTCGCTGTCGCAGCCGCAGACGCGGATGGTCAGGGTCCCCGTGCTGCTGAGCGCCGGGGGGCCACTGTCCACCACCAGGATGGGCAGCAGGTACACGTCCTGCTCCTGCCGGTTGAACCCCATCCTCTGCGTGTGCACCGCCGCTGTGTTGTCTGCGGGGAGGAAGCGATGCCCACAGCTCAATCACCTCCCGGCAGGGAGGGCAGGGTTCGCTCTGAGCCGCTGCTTGTGTGCCAGCTCCAGCCACCACCCAAAAGGGGACAGGACCTCCCTCCTCTCTGTTACCAGGAGCAGGGGGCCAGGCCCTCAGCAGAGTGCTGGGAGCAGCCAGATCTTCTCCAGCACATGCCCCTTCACTGGCCACCTCGGTGCCACTCCAGCACCTCACCAGCCAGCGCACCCTGGGCAAAGCAAACTTGGCAAAGGAGCAACAGCACACAGGTGTCTGAGCCCTGATGACCAACAATGCAGTGGTAACAGCAAGAAAGGCCCTCCAAAAGAACCTTCCAGAAGGGGTGGCATAGAGAGGAATCGGAATCAGTTGGTGACACAGAGACCAGAGCAGAGAGATGCAGGGGGCATTAACCCTGCAAGAGCAGTTACAGGTTATAAATCTGAGAGCTGTGGGTGAGGGGCCCTGCTCCACCAGAGGGCCAAGTACCTCCAGAATCCTTTCTAACTACTGAAGCAGCAGGCAGAGCTCTTCCCAAGCCTCCCAGCCGAGCCGGCCCCTCCTCACCTGCTCAGACCCAACGCTGCTGTCTCAGGGGCTCAGCCAGCCCATTCTGATCCCATAAAGACCCTTCCTGGGACCCTCCTGAGCCCTGCTGCCAGAGATGAACCCAAGCAGCAGGTGTTTCCAGACAACCTGAAGCAGGAAAGGTAGGAGCAGGGACTGAAAATCAGCTCAGCTCCTGCTCCTGTGTGCTACTTGCTGCCAGCCAGGGCAGGAAAGGATTGAACAGCAGCTGAACAACTTCAGCCAGGTGTCAGAAGTCACTGCTGACTGAAAGGCAAACCCAGATGTTATTCATGCATGCAGAACTGTGCTGCAGGTCCCTTACAAACCTCCCTTTGGATGTAGCAACTTTGATCTATTAAGGGAATTTTCCAGGCAACCTCACTTGTCCCTCCTCACAGCAGCAGGCTTCAGGCAGGCAACACCCTCAGGGGCACAGGGCAGAAGACACCAGTAAGGCAAATGCCTGCCCAAGTCCATCTGGGGACACTTTCCCTCAGAAGGGTGACACTGCCTGCAGTGCCTGCACAGCCACAGCACCCAGCACCTACCTGTGCTTCCAGCCAGGCCTGATCTGAGAGCTGCAGCACCAGGAGAGCACTGCCCACAGCAGAGAGCTCAACCCTTCTGTGGGCATTGCCTAGCTTCTCTGTACACCAGGCAGGGACCACCAACCCTCTGCCAGGGCAGCCACCAAGCCCTGTGGGACATCTGTCAGCATGGGCGAGACTCCTGGCACAGTGTGTGACAGCAGCACAGTGGTAGCTCAGCAGAGCTGCCATGAGGAGCAGGCAAGCAGCAGTGAGGCTGAAGCAAGTGCAGCAGCCTGCCAGCAGTGGGGTCTGCTGAGACCTCCCAAGCATGAGCTAGGAGAAAAAACTGCTGCTAACCCTTTGCACAGCAGTAATAAGCTCTCATCTGGTGCTGCTCCCTCAGCTCGCTGGAGCCCCAACGGAGACAGAAACAATGTCAGTGGCACCACCTCAGCAAGAGGCCAGGACTAACTCCTGGCTAGCCCAGCTAAATGTAAGTCTTGGGCATCTGATCCAGTAGAGATCACAGCTCACAGGATGTCAGGGCTTGGAAAGGACCCAAAGAGCTCATAGAGTCCAACCCCCGTGCCAGAGCAGGACCAGACAATACAGCTCAGAGCACACAGGAACACATCCAGACAGGCTTGGAAAAGTTCCAGAGAAGGAGACTCCACAACCTCTCTATGCAGCCTGTGCCAGGGCTCTGGGACCCTTCCAGGCAAGAAGTTGCCCCCCTTGTGTTGAGTTGGAACCTCCTGTGCTGCAGCTTCCATCCATTGCTCCTTGTTCTCTCCCAGGGAAGCCACAGGACAAATGGGCCTTGCTGTGAGCAAGCAAGGCTCTGGCCCTCAGCCCAGGAAGGTCTCCTTCACTGGCACCATCACTTCAGTCAAGTGATCAGCCTGAGCTCATGGTCAGACCCTGGCTTGGGGGATGCCCACGCACACAGCCTGTACCTCCTCCTGCTCTCAGCCCACCTCTAGCCCGGGGCCTGCTGAAATGCAACCCTTCAGCACTCTGTGCTCCAGGCTCTGCCGTGCGCTCTCTGAAGCCCCAGGCCAAACTGTTTACTACCACTGGCATCTTGCTACACAACCTGGCATCCCCTGCAGAGGTTTCCTGGGCCACACCCTGGCCACAGGGTGATGTTCTCCTATGTCTCATTTTACCACTGTGTCACAGACAGCAGTGGGCACCTCTGTGCAAGTCACCAGACAGGGCAGCGACCAAGGTGAGATGACTGTGCAGGGACAGTCTGGGGCAGTGACACTTCCCTAGGAATAATCAAATAATGAAGTCTCTCAGGTTCCCCCAAAGAGGTTCTTGGCAGCTCCAGAGACCTAACAAACCTTTCTCACAACTTGATCTCAGCCAGCAGTAGGAGAGCAGAGGGGCACAAGTTACCTCCAGTTTGTATGCCAATGTCCCTAACGTCCCTGCCCTTCCCCACACATGCCTGTCATCCCCTTCTCCAGCTCCAGTGCCAGCTCTGTGCATGCACACACAGCTCCCAGCCAGGCCCAAGGCCATGCTGTCACCCAGAAGGAGCGGATGTCCCCTCCAGATCCAGGCAGGAGAACCACCTGCTTTTTCCATTTCCTTCTCCCAGCCTCTTTGGGTGCCAGGCCATGGCACCACTGCTGCTGGTTTGCCTTTCGTGCAGCCCCAGTGGAGATTTGATGCTCTCTTTCACCTCCTCATCTGATCAGCACCTGTGCTGATTGTGTTGAGCACAGCAATCCTATGGGGCTGGAGGAAACTGTCTCTGTCTGGAGGCAGTCCTCAAATCCTAACATTTTGCCTTTGATTGTTATGGTTTTCAGATCTTCCACCACACATTACATGCTCTTAATGAGACCTGCAGAGAGTTCAGACATCTGCTTGCCTAGCCCTTGAGCTCTGGAGTCAGCAGCTCCATGTGCCACTCCATGCCATCCAGCATCCCTTCCAGGTTGCTGGGCCTGGATGCTTTCTGCCACCTTTTCCAACATAATTAGCTTTTTTTTTTTTTTTTTTTTGAGAACAGGATTTCAGGCTTTAATTGTCTTTGATTCTTCTGTAATCAATCTTCTCAGGTCAGAGAAAGCAAAAGGCGAGTTTGGAGGTGAATGCCTTTGGAGTGCCACCAACTGGGTAACATCAGCTTTTCCATTCCTCTCTCTGCTTATAGGCAGAGATGCTCAGCATCTCCTTCTGGATCGTGGCCATCACTGCCACACAGGAGGTTTACTCTGCCTGGTGCAGGAGGAAGTGCTGGAGAGCTCCCTTGACAGAGCGGAAGCCAAGCTCCCTGCTGCGGCTGCGTGCTCTTGCCCTGCCTGATGGACTCCAGCAGGAGCTGGTCCCTGCCACTCTGAGCACTGTCACCCGCCCCGGGTGGCTTTCTGCTGCCTTGCAGAAGTTGAGGGAAGTAGGTGCAAAGTAAAAGGAGAGCAGGATTTAAACGAGAGCCTTGTGAATCCATCTGTGCTGACATCCATCAGTGTCACTCCTTGGCTGCAGAAGCAATATTTATAAATCACGTTTCAAAACTGGCTACAAATTTGTACAGAGAAACAGATGGGCTGGTGGCAGCAGTTTGTCAGCGCTGGTATTTGTATGGAGGAGTGGAGACAAGAGCAAGAGGGGTGGAACACTTGGGAGGGAAGCAAGGGGGAGGACAAAGCAGGGTGCGGTGAGGGAACCCACAGGAGCAGGAGCAGGGGCGAGGGTGAGTGCACGCAGGGTGATCGACGGGCTGGAGACAGCAGGGAGAGCCAGGACAGGCAGCTGGCACCACCACACGCTGAGAAGTGAGGGGTGCCACCATCTGCAGAGGCAGCCTCCTCCCCTGGCTGTGCTTGGCTTGGCAGTTGGGAGGGTCTGCAGACACCCTGGGAACAGCCCTGCAGCAACAGCTTTGTTTTCCCCAGCACGGCAGGCAGGAGGCCCCAGCAGCTTTTACTCATTTCGTGCAGTGTTGCACCACAGGCAGAATTTGTGGGATCGTTTGGCCTGAAGGACTGCCCTGTGCAGCAAGAGCCTTGTCCCATTCGAGGGAGCAGCAGTTGAGAGGAGGCAGTGGCACACGAGTCTGTGTGCTGCACTGCCAGTTCCCAGGTCACTGCTGGTGGGCCCCAGCTGCAGGAACGGGGAGCATGATCCCTGCCCGTGCTGGTCATCACAACCCAGCCACGGTGGGCACCTCAGCTCAGAGCAGGGAGTGCAGCCACGGTGGGCACCCAGCTCAGAGCAGGGAGTGCAGCCACGGTGGGCACCCAGCTCAGAGCAGGGAGTGCAGCCGCGGGCCCCTCAGAGCTCCCAGAGGGGTGCAGAAGGCTGGAGGGCAGGATGTAACTCAGCAGGTTTCCTAAGGCCCTTCGGAGAAAGCACAGGGAGTTAATCGCTGGGCGTGGGGGCAAATCTTGCAGAGGATTAGAGCTTGCTTAGAGGATAAGAAGCAAAGGCCTTGGGAGCAGCTGCCCTGGGAGTGGAGAGGGAGGGTCCCAGGTCAGGGCCAGCTGCACATTTTGTAGGACACGAAGCAACATCAGTCCTGCAATTCTGCCTGAAGCTTTTTGCTGCAAGTTCCATTCTGACTATCCCTAATACTGCTGAACCCAAGTGAGCAAGCAGGATCCCACAGCAGCAGAAGGCTCCTCTGGTACACTCAGAACAACCTACATCAGACTTCTAACAGATGAAATTGCAAAACCAGAAGAGACACGGTTTGAAACCCCCACCAAACCAAAGCAAACCTGGGCTGGCCCCTTGGACAAGCACATTTGGCAAGAGAAGATCCCAGTAGCTGCAAGAGTCTCTGCTCCACTTTACTGCTGCAAGCAGCACTCAAAATTCACCCAAAACACCAGGCAAAAATAGGAGGTATGAAACTACCTTTCAGAATTGCTCTCTTCCAACACACACAGCATGAGCTCTTGGTCTGCAGAGCCAAACAGCAGCCAGCACCTGCATGGCACCCCTGGGTCACAGCAGCCAGCAGGGATGGAGCAATCTAGAGCCCAGAGCCACCAGGAACTCCAGAGCTTCCCAGAGGATGAGCCTCAGGGAATGCAGAGGAATCACACTCCTGAGCCATCACTTAGCAGGGATCTGGCTGCATTCTGGATAACCACAATGGCCAAGTGCTGCATGGGACTCCTGAGCTGCTGTTTGTCAGGGCCTTGGGGCTGCCCACCCACACAGCAGCCCTAGCATGACCCAGTGCTCCAGGATTTACCTTCCCTTGGAGATGGATAAATCATAATGCTCAAACCAGATGCATGTTCATCTCTAAATCCCTGTCAGCTCCCTGCCTGCAGGCAGGTTGGAGATTTCACATCAAAAAAGCAGCAGAGAGCCCTGAAAACACTGAACATTAAGCAGACAGCACGAGAGGAGCTTTGGCCCTGTCTTCAGCAAAGAAAGCTGGCAGAGGTTCCCAGAGGAAGTCCAATTGCTGTCTGACCAGCCCAACCATCTCAGGTTGGCAAGTGGCCCTGTGGAGGGCCTGCAGCATCCCAAGCTCCGTCCGGCACAGGGGGACCATGAGCCCACAGCCCCACAGCTGCTCCACCTGGAGGCTGCAGGGCTGGAAAGGGCATGGCAGGACTCACCCTGAATATCCAGCAGAGAGAAGTGGTGGTTGTTGGTGGCTTCAGGTGCCAGTGTGAAGTAGAAGTGATGACCACCCTGAGGCTCATCGCGGTCTACGACACTTATGGTCTGGATCAGCTGAGAAGAAAAAGCAGAGCTGAGGATCAGTGCTGGCTCCACAGTCCCTCTCACAGGCTCCACTCACAGGGTCTGGCCCAACTTCTGCCACAGTGAGGGATGAGCTTTTGCCCCTGTGGGTGGCTTAGCTGTAGGACACCAGCAAAGTGGTTTGCAGTGTCAGAGCAGCTGCAGGGGCAGATGTTCAGGCAGAAGGAGAAGGACAGGCTGACAATGGTCCAGAACCCTGCCTGCAGCATAAGACCTCAGCAGGTGCCAATGGGGAGCTGGGAGAAGGGCTGGGGCACTCCTGCTCACCTGGCCTGGCTTGGCATCCTCACACACAGCAGCTTCATAGGGAGTGGCAAGCTCAGGGGGATTGTCATTGACGTCCAGGATGCGGATACGAAGGGAGGCTCTGGACACCTGGGAGTGATTATCTGAAACGAAAAAAGCAGCAGAGCTGCAGCAGGAAGTGCCATCTGCTGCCAGCAGGGAACAAGCCCTCCTCATCTGTCTGTCCAGAGGCCATCGCTGATGCTGCCAGCACAGAATGTGGCACAGCACCACACCTCTGCCCATGGACTGGCTCTGTGTGCCCTCAGAGCATGGCTCAGCCTGGCCACTCCTGTGTTCCAGTAAACAAACTCAAGCACTGGGCTGTGTCCCAGGGACCCCTGAAATGCTGCTGTCGGCCTGACCTGCCCCTGAAAGAGCTGAGCAGCCCCAGGGAGGTCGCCACAACAAGGGTCAGCCACCACCAATGGCCACCTGTGTGCCAAGAGGGCACCACCACTCAGATGTGCAGCCATCACCCCTAGACTGCATCCTGACCCTTACACCTCAGGGGTCAGCAGCCATGGCCAAGAGGTGAGTGAGCAGAGGCTGATGTGGAGTAGCTGGGACTGGCCAGGAGTGGTGGTGATGAAGCCTGCCCATAGCTGACCACTTGCTGTTGAGGTGTGGGGCTCCTGCCCTGAACCTGGGCCACGAACACTGTTTTTCTTCATTGCCATCAGCAGTTTGAACATGCAGCTGGCACCGTCTGCCAGCTGGCACAGGGGGCCCAGGTCGGCCCCTTCATCCCTATGCCCTGCAGCCGGTGCCTCATGGGGGCAGTGGTCCCAGGGGATCACAGCCATTCCTCTCCCTTGGGCTGGGGCCAGGGACCACATTTACAGCCCCTGCCCTGCAGTGCTGATCCACCCTACGCTGGCACCAGGAAGGCATCCTGAGCCCTCACTGTAATGCTGTAAATGACCCTGGGGCAGCTCATGTTGTCTGAAGCAGCTCCTGTCCTCCCCGCAGCCAGAGCAAACTTGCAAACTCGAGCTCCAGCTCCTTGGCTCTCCCAGAGGCTGCAGCTCTGGCAGCCCTCAGGCCTCCGCCTCTTCACCCAGGCAGGAGCTCTGCTGCCTGCTTGTCTGCAGAATTACTGCTGGCCCCTGCAGATCTGGTGGGGGAAGGAGCCAGGGGAGGGGAGATTTAGCAGCGCTCCATAATTAGCCAGGAACCTAAGCCCCCTCCCCAGAGCTGCCTTCACCCCGTTCTCATGTTATCACTCCCTCCCACCCAGCCTGGCTGCTCCGGTGCTGGTCTGGGGGAGGGAGAAGTCGTGACTAAAAGCCTGGAACCTGCGCTGTGTGGAAAGGCACAGCTGGGGCAGTGCAGGGAAGGAGCCTACTCCTGGGGACACAGAAGGGGAAAGCAGTGGGAGCCCAGGGCGGGCAGAGGGCTCTCTCTGCTGCCCACCAGCACAAACAGGTGAGCAGAAGGTAAAAGGGTTCAATTCCTGCAACAACAACAGCAGCATCTCATCGCCGCCTCCTCAGATGAGAACCATTCCTGCTGCTCAGCTCTGAAGCAGACTGGCATTGCCCTGGTGGTCTGCCAAGAGAAAGATGAGGAAAGGCAGAAAGACAAAAGGAAGGAGAAGAGCCTGGGAGGGGGAAGAGCCCAGGACCTAATCTCTTCCCGACAATAACCTGGAGGAGCAGTGCCTCTCCTGCTGCCTGAGCTGGTTGTGAGGAGGAGCTCATCCCAGTGCTGCCAAACTCCATCCAGGCCCTCTTGGCACAGCGTGTGCCACAGAGGCTCTGTGGGATCAGGTGGGGACACCAGGGTGAAGACACTAAAAATGGTTGGATGCATGTGAAAAAGTCCTCTCCAAAACATCTCTGAAATGTTTTCTGTATCTGTGTGGCATAAACTGAACTCATGGTGGTCAGAAGCGTGCTGAAGATTGGTTTGATGAAAGCCTTCACATCTGCAACTCCAAAAGCTCTGACCTGTGCCTCCTCTGTGTGCACAGGAATGCACAGCTCCTGCAGGAGCTCCAGGACACAGGAGTGCTCAGCAGGAAGAGTAGCAGACTGGGTGTATATGAGGGCTGTAGGAGTGCACAGAAACAAGCTCCTGCAAGGGCTCTGCCAAGCATCACTCAGCCCAGGGCTGGGGCAGAGGGGTGCCCGTGCTAGGCAGGGTGCAGCTGGGGAGGAGAAGTCACCCCCCGGTGCAGCGTCTCTCCTCAGCACTCCAGCTCAGCTGACTGACATGCAAATTAGTTTAATTATTTCTTCTTCTAAAATAAATTATATTTTGCAGTGGCTGCAATATGTTGTGTCAGGCAAAATTACATTCAATATTTTTAAACTAATTGATGTCATCCTGGAGAAGACCTGATTGACAGCAGCGAGGAGAGCAGGCAGCTACCTAACGCCTGCCTAGATGAAAATTAACCACGCTGCTTGCCTGCATCTCCTCGGGAGCTGGGATGTCATCAGGCTGCAGGGGCTGAGGAAGGAGAAGTGGCACAGACACACAACAAGGCACCCAGGGACAGAACAGGAGGACACAGCCCCAGGCTGTGCCAGGGCAGGTTCAGGCTGGATGTTAGGAAGAAGTTCTTCACAGCAAGAGTGATTGGCATTGGAATGGGCTGCCCTGGGAGGTGGTGGAGTCCCTATCCCTGGAGGTGTTTAAGAGGAGGTTGCATGAGGCACTTGGTGCCATGGTTTAGTTAATTAGGTGTTGAGTGATAAATTTGACTCAATGATCTTAGAGGTCTTTTCCAAGCTGGGTAATTCTGTGATTCCGAGATGCTGCAAGCACAGTGGCGCCGTACGGCAACCCCGGGCTGACAACTGGCAGCTGCCCCTGCCAACGTGGGCTGAGTTATTTCAGTGTCACTGGAGCCTGTTGGAGGCAGGGAAGGGGCAGCCAAAGATCTGCCCATCACTGTCGTGTAACCAAGAGGGCAGCTCAGGATGGGCAGCAAGTGTGGGTTGGATGCCCCAGGCTGAGGTGCTTCTCGGTAGGTAGCATGGCAATGGGATGGGCAGTGCAGAGATGGGCAGTGCCCTGCCTTTGGAGCAAGAAAAAAAACATGGTCCAGCTGCATGGCAGCACTGAGACCAGGGCCCAGAAGCTCTGGCTGAATCTTCAGCCACAGCCTAAAGTATCTTTTCTTCATGGAATTAACCATGCAAGCAATCCGAAGAGGACAATGTTCCTGTCTTACACATTGGGACACAGAACACCAACAGCTCACCCTGGGCTCTGGGCAACCAAGTGTCTGCAAGACCAACGCTGAGCAGCTCTGGGCAGCCACTCTCAGCTCTGGATGCTTTGCAGCAGCAGATGACAGTGATGGGCAGGGATTGCCAAGCTGCTCTGGCCACCCCCTGTGCTGCAGTCCAGCCCTTCCCCCACCAGAGCCTTTCCCGATAAAGCACTTTGCACCGTTACATCCCAGCCTCTGCTGGGAGGCTCCAAATGCAGCCCCTGCAGAAGCACACACAGCACTGGCACTCCTGCCAGCACACAGACAACACTCAGGACAAGAAGATGCCTGTCTGGGCCTGAAGCACAGTTTGAGGAAAGCCCAAAGGGGACCTGGGGACTCTGAGCTCCTGCAGGCTGCTGGTGCAGTGTGCCACCCGCTCGCTTCTGCACCAAGGCTCAGCTGGTGCAACACTGACCTCATGATTCTTACACTGGCAGGGACGCTAGAAGAGGCAGGGGTGCAATTCACTCCTCACTCTCTCAGCAAATGGAGAGAAGAAGGTGCCAGAGAGCTGGACAGGGCACCCTGTCCCGCCGCGCCCACGCCCTGGCTGTGGAGCACAGGCTGCTGCCAAGCTGTCAGCACACCCACCGGGCTGCTCTGATGGCAAGGATGGAGCAGGGCACTGCCAGGGTACGGCTCGATGGACACAGGTGGCCACATCAGAGGCCTGGAGCTAGAGAAGTGGCTCCCAGCTGAGAGGAAGCAAAGCGGAAGCAGCAGCTAAGCCAAGGAACATATAAATGGCTCTCACCTCTCCTGAGTCCTGCCCAAACTCAGCAGCATCAGAGTCATTAAATGGCATCCAGACACAATGCTCTGATTACAGCCTCCAGCAGGAAGATTTATCATCTCAATTACCAGCAGTGGACACAGCAGTCAAGGCCTCATCATTTAACATGAGCAAAGAGGGAAACAGGAAGAGAATGGCTAATATTAGCCTAGGGAAGGTAAACAGCTTGTGAGGGAGATGAAGATTTATCTCTGGGAACACTTGGCCTGCTCCCAGGCCAGACCTGCTGAGCAGCCCCCATGCGCCCTGCCGCTGCCACGCTGCAAGGCCAAGCTCTGCTGATCGCCAGCCAGCCCAGCCGGCTCCCTCTGGGCACTGCCCGTCCTTGGGGGGGCCTGCCCATCTCGCTCCCCCTGGCAGCCCAGCCAGCCCCAGGGGCAACCAGGTGCCCACTGCAGCTTCCCTCACTGCTCCTTAGTCTGCAGTCCTTGGCCCTCTGCAGAAGGGGTGCACAGCCCTGGGCACAGCCTCTGCCACAGCAGCACCGAGTCCCAGGGGGCTCTCACAGGTGGGGCTCAGCTCTTGTACCGAGCTGCTCCAGCCGAGCAGACAGGCTGCCTGTGGGGGCTGTGCTGGCAGGGGTGAGCTGCCCCTCAGCTGCTGCTGGGTAGACTCTTCCAGGACAGTCCTGCCAGCAGGCAGAGCCAAAAGATGGAGAAGGGTGCAGGAAACAAGACCTTGGTCCAGTGTGCTCCAGGTCACCTGTCTGTATACCATGGGAAGCGAGAGGGCACAGCTGCCCACCAGCTCTGAGGAGCTGGGGTAGCAGGCATGAGCCCGGGCATCAGGTTGTCATTCCCTCAGCAAAGTTTACCTCTCTCTGAAGAAAGGGCAGGAACATTCTGCTGCTTGCTGCCACCTGAGCTGGTTAACATCCTCCCTGGCATCACAGCAGACTACAGCAGCCAGCTGCAACCTGCGCACCTGCAGTGAACACCACAGAGCCCTGCCAGCTGCCCCTGGCCCCAGACACCTGTGTGCCAGCACAGAGACTCCCAGCCACCCCCTGCCCCAAGCTCCCACTGCTGCAGGCGATGCCAGCCTGAGGGCTGCCGCAGCCCCGCTCCGAGAGCCTCTGCCACTGAGAAGGCTCTGCCGTTACAAGCGCCCTGCCCACCAGAGGATTCGGACACGGACTGCACTTTAACTTCACTATCAGTCATTAATATTTCATGGTTACAAAACGCCGAGGGTAATGTGACCGGAGGAAGGTCTGGGCAGTGCCCACGGATGAGTCAGAGCTCGGCGGCAGGCGAAGGCAGCGCACTGAGCGCTGTGCTGGAGCGATGCAGCCTGACAGGTTCCCTGCCTGGGGGGAGCTGCAGCATTTACTGACTTGCTCCCACATTCCTGCTGCCGCTGTCCCTCTGATCGCTGTCACCTCCGCTTCCCTCTGCACGCTGACTCGTGCTGCAGTGCCCCGATCCACCCTGCCCTGCCTCAGCCTTGCTGTAGCCCCCCTGGATACGCCGCAGCTTTGCGACGAGCTACCCCCCACTGGCAGTGCTGGCATGCCTGGGCACCACTGCCCGATGCAAGGCAGGGGTGAAAACGGCACCAGAGCCCGCCGGTGCGTGGGTCGGCCGAGCAGCAGGATGCCCAGGACAGCTTCCCGCCTGCAGCAGAACACCTGCAGAGAAGTAAAGCCTCCTGCTTGCTGCTACTGTTTTCATCCCTCAGGAGGAGCTCATTCAGAGATCCTTTGAGCAGCAGGACCCAGGTTTGCTCTTTTCTCTTTTAAGCAGAGAAGAAAAGACAAACACAACTTCTGCCGGGAGCGTCCACGCCAGGCTGCGCCGCGCCGGGGGAGGATAAACTAACAGAGCCTGCAGAGCCGCTGGAGCTGTTTGCCCTCCCCGGGCTCTCCCGGCTGGCTGTGAGCAGCCTTGGCAGCCGCTGCAAATGCAGCTAAAGATCAGCACAGCCGGGAGCGAAGGGAGGGAGCACCTGCAGGGTTCTCCTGCCAGGGTCGGAAAGCAGCTAACTGCGGAACGGGACAGAAGAACTTCAACCTCCTCCTGTGCCTGAGGCTTTTCATGGTGGGCTGCAGGGTGAGGTCAGGCACTGCAGCCAGAGCCTGCTGGTACAAACGCTGGCAGCACCACTGCTCCCCATCCCCGGCACAGGGGCACTCCCACTGCTGCAGTGCTGGGAGCTCTCATCCTCTCCGTGCTGTGCCTTGCCATGCCTGCAGCCACACCTTGGCAGGGAGACCAAGGAGGAAGGGCATGGGTGGCATCCCAACCCGCAAACCCAGTGTGCAACTCCCAGCCATGGGGCCCCAGCAGAAATGAGTGCTGCCAGCCACCTGTGCCACAGGGCTGCAGTTGATGGGCACCCACCCACAGCAGACAGCTGCAGCAGGGGGGTGATGCTGATTTGAGCACAGACCCCCCCCCCAGCCCCCTTGAGCTGCTCAGCAGGTGCCAGCACAGCATGAGCTGTGCAGGGCTGGCTGGCAGAGCTGGTGGTTAGGTAACAAACTTGATTAGTGTTCACGAGACACACTTTGACCACGCTCCCCTGGCAGTGCTGGAGTCAGGCAGGGTATTTTTAGGTTGCCTGGGGAGGTGCCAGGCTTGGGGCTGCTGCAGTTTTGTTTTTCCCTTCAGTGTTCACTGGCATTTGATTTGGGTCACCTCCGTGGTGAACGTTCCCAGACTTCCTCCCTTTCCTCCTGTGCCTCAGTCCAGCAGAGCCTGCTGCAGCCACCTCACCTGCTTCCATGGCCAGCACGGTGATGTTGTGCCAGCCTGCTGTCTCCCGGTCCAGGACCTTTCCTGTCACGATGGCACCTGTGTGGGCATCGATGTCAAAGATCCTCTCTGCGTCTGTGCTGCGGTCGATGGCATACCTGAGAGGGGCAGAAGGGCAGACTGTCAGCTGGGTGTGCCAAGGCCAACCTCACCACCAGCCCCAGCAGCAGAGGCAACTGTCCCTGTGTCACCACCCTCCTTCCTTTGCTGCAGCATGGTACATGAAGGCCCAGATGCTGCCAGGTGCAAGCCCAGAGCTCAAGTCAAATATAGGCAGCAGAGGTGTGGAGTGGTCAGCAGCCTCCCAACCAGCCCAGCCCAGCCCAGCACAGCACTCCCAGCAGCCTCCCAACCAGCCCAGCCCAGCACAGCACTCCCAGCAGCCTCCAAACCAGCCCAGC